>VWZW01002568.1:2323202-2361340 GCA_013397115.1 Edolisoma coerulescens
CGCCCACTGTACCCCTGCTGTACCCCCTCCCCACGGGAGTCCCCCCGCATCAAGGTGGGCTGGCCTGGCGGGTGCCCCCCTGAGAGGCGCCCTCAGAACGGGCCTCTGCACCCTCCCACACCCGCTCCAGGTGGTACCTGGTACCTCCTGAAGACGCTCTCTGGGAATCTGGTACTCCCTCAGACCTTCCTCTAAATCCGCGGGAGGCTTGGGACCCCTAAACTCGGCAATGTGCATAGAATTGTGGAATAGTTTGGGTTAGAAGATAAATGGTTTGGGCTAGAACACATTAAAGACCATCTCATTCCACCCCCTGCCATGGGCAGGGACACCTCCCACTAGCCCAGGTTGCTCCAAGCCGCGTCCAACCTGGCCTTGGGCACTTCCAAGGATGGGGCAGCCACAGCTTCTCTGGGCACCCTGTGCCAGGGCCTCCCCACCCTCACAGGGAGCAATTCCTTCCCAATATCCCATCTAACCCCACCCTGTGGCAGTGGGAAGCCATTCCTTCTTGTCCTGGAACTCTATCCCTTGTCCCAAGTCCCTCTCCAGCTCTCCTGGAGTCCCTTTAGGCTCTTGAAGGGGCTCTGAGGTCTCCCTGGAGCCTTCCTTTCTCCAGGGGAACACCCCCAGCTCTTCCAGCCTGGCTCCAGAGCAGAGATTCCCCAGCTCTCGGAGCATCTCCGTGGTTTCCTCTGGGCTTGCTCCAACAGATCCATGCATTTCTTGTGTTTTGGGCTCCAGACCTGGATGCAGCACTGCAGGTGGGGTTTCACAAGAGCAGAGAAGAGGGAGAGACAATTCCTCCAGGGAACATGTTACCCTCCAAATGCATCCCAAGGGAACCTCATGTTCCCTCAGACCATCCTCTGACTTCCCCAAGAGGCCTGGTACCTCCTGAATTCACCAAATATCCCTGAGACAGCTTGGTGTCCTTTGAACCCATGTCCTGGGAACCTCAAACTCACCAGGCCCTGGTACCCTGGACATGTCCCCCAAAGAACCTGGTGCTCTGTAAACTCATTTGATGCTCCCCAGCAGATTTAATGTCCACTTAACTCTGCCCCAGGGACTTGGTGTTTCCCAAACCCACCAAATACCTACTGGATTCACTTCTGGGGGATCTGAATGCTGTGTAGCCACCTGGTATCCCCTGATCCCACCCAAAGCAGACCTGGTACTCCCTAAATTCTTCCAATGTTACTGAACGTTGCAATCTGTTCCCAAGGGACCAAGTATCCCTGAGCCAACTTTCCAGGGGACTTGGTGCTTTTAATCTTGTCCCCAAGGAATCCATTGCATCATGTACCCATCTTACAACCCTGAATTTGTCCTGATAGCTTTGGAGAGAGACACACACAGCCCTCCTCCCCCTCATTTGTGAGCCGCATTTGAAATTCCAAAAGCTTTTTCCATAACTGTGGAACTACTGTCTGCAAACTCACCCCTTTAAATATCCAGTTCTCCTGAATCCATCCAATAATTCCCCCACCAGTTCATGAGATACCCCAAGGGAAATCTGCAAACTCAATTTGCAGTCCTGAAACCTGATTCCCTCAGGAAAATGCTGTTTCTCTGAACCATCTGGGTTTTCCCAAAGCGAAGTGTTCTGAACCTTCAACTCATTCTTATACTGTCCTGAACCAAGTTCCTTAAATTCACCTGATACCTCCTCAACTGGATATACCCAGGAGAACCAACATAATCCAAACCTCGAGCATTCCTCCACTGGGAATTAATCCCCTAAATCATCCCAATATAGTTATTTTCTGGACATAATTTATCTATAAGATAGATACACCTTGAAGTCACCAGTCTCATTGGCAATCAACACCTTCCTGATAGCCCTTACTCCAAAGCTCTGAGACTTCCAAAACTGCTCTCCTGGTGTTTCCTGGAGAACTGAATCCTTGACAGTCCAGGTCTGGAACCTGATATCGTGGTGAGAGAACTGATATCCCACCACAGAACTGGTACCACCACAGCTTCAAGGATCATCCCCAGGAAGTGACACACTCTCAGCTGCTCCCAGGTTCCATGGAAGAAGCAGTCTCATCCTTATCCTCTGCACCTCATACCTAAAGGAGGAAGCAACCTTTCCTTTTCCCTATCCAATGCTCATGGCTCTAAGGACCTGATAACCCCAAATCCTCCCAATACCCTCTTTAGGAACTGGTACCACAGAGAACTGATGCTTCCAGTTATTTCTCTGATATACTAAAAAAATCCCACAAAAAGCCAAAAAAGGAATTTGGGCACACCAGGGATTTACAGCCTCCCTGGAGAGCATCTTTAACAGGAGACATTCCTGGCTGCATTCAGCTTCATACATAAAAATTACTTGTCACAGAATCATAGAATGGTTTGGGTTGAAGGGACCTTAAAGATCATCTTGTTCCACCCCCCTGCCGTGGGCAGGGACACCTTCCACAGACCAGAATGCTCCAAGCCCATCCAACCTGGCCTAAATCAGTGACAACTGAGTTCTTCAGTAGTAAATAGAGTAAATTACTCATAACAGATAATCATGCAGTAATAAAGGTTATCTCAGAATTATTATCAGATAAAAATATTTCCTTGAAATCATTTATAACATCTTGGGAATCTGCGATTTTCCACTCTATAAGACTGGCATCACAATACTTGGTTTCCCAGTGTATGCTGAGAAGTTCTGAATGAAACCTCTGTTCAAATAAAGTGTTGTTACTGCTTATTGCTCACGGGACAGGGGGACAGACACTGGGAGAGGGAATGGTGTTTGTGTGAAGTGTTACAGACTTGGCAAAGAGAAGGACTTAATTCAGTGGAATTTCTTCAGATAAACACTGGCATCGACTGAGATTAGGAGTTTACATTCTGGGCTTTCCCTTTTAAATTTGCATTGGTCACCTGATCCTGTGAGTTGTTATCTGGCATCCAGGCTCACTTTGGGAGAGCTTATCCACTCAGGAGCTTTATGAATCTATGAGGTGCTTTCTTCAGGCAAATGTGGGCTCCTAAAAGCCTGTACACTTCTGACAAACGCTGATACTGCTCAAATTAAAGACAAACCTCCTGGTTTTCCTTGAATATTTTTCCCACAGCTTTCCCTTGGTATTTATTTAACAGAAGGAAGTGGCAGTTCTGGGGCAGTTTATAAGATGTTCTGCTAACATGTGTTCAGATAAATCTTGTTTTCACCCATTTTCCTCACTGCTCTCTCCATTGCAAGATCTATAGTAGCTGTTTAAAGAGAAAACAGGGAATTACGTGGAATTCAAGTGGGGCCTTGAAGGTATAAATAAGATTAGAGGCTTAACCATGAGGGGTGAGGGAGGGGGTGGAGAAGAAGCAGTTTGCATGCCTCAGGTTGCACTGACTGCAAGTCTGGGGCTGGAAAAGGAGCTGAAGCTTGTTCTCTCAGCACTAGAAATGCGTACAACTCTGTTTTACTTGGCAAGAGTCAAGAGGTTTTATTGTCAGGGACTCATAATTTCCCCTGCTTTCTCTGGAGCATTAAGTGTTGAAAGCCCAGTGGGACCAGGCAGGCTCTCAGAGTGCAGGTGAGGTACCACGTGTGGTGGAGCACTTTGATGTCACTCAACTCTGACCTTGCTCTTCAGTGGTGAAGAGCAGGACTAGCTGACAGAGATCAGGTCCTGTGCACAGCTCTGATTGAATGCAGCCCTGGGAGAAGGACTTGGGGCTGCTGATGGGTGAGAGGCTGGGACCCAGAAACACCCCCCATGTCCTGGGCTGATCCCCCAGTGTGGGCAGCAGGGCAGGGGGGGATTCTGCCCCTCTGCCCCCCTCAGGTGGGACCCCACCTGCAGAGCTACCTCCAGATCTGGGGTCCTCAGCATAAATAGAACATGGAGCTGCTGGAGCAAATCCAGAGGAGGCCACGGAGATGCTCCAAGGCCTGGAGCCCCTCTGCTCTGGAGCCAGGCTGGGAGAGCTGGGGGTATTCACCTGGAGAAGAGAAGGCTCCAAGGAGACCTCAGAGCCCTTTCCAGTGCCTGAAGGGGCTCCATGAAAGATGGGACAAACTTTAGCAGGGCCTGTAGCAATAGGACAAGGGGTGATGGTTTAAAACTCAAAGAAGCTTAATTTAGACTAGATAAAAGGAAGAAGTTTTTTACAGAGAGAGTGGTGAGGCCTGGCACAGGTTGCCCAGAGAAGTTGTGGCTGCTTCTTCCCTGCAAGTGTCCAAGGCCAGGTTGGACAGGGCTTGGAGCAACCTGGGATAGTGAAAGGTGTCCCTGCCCATGGCACAGGGTGGAACAAGATAATCTTTAATGTCCCTTCCAACCCAAACTCTTCTATGATTCTGTGTAGAGAGGTGATAAAACAACGAATGTGCTTTTGTACATTTCATAATTGCAGTTCTGTGAGCGTGACACGCCTTGATTTAACCCAGCAAAGAAAATCCTGTATCGTGCCCGGGGGAGAGTTAAGAAAATAAATAACAGTGGAACACACGGAGGGTGCACAACAGTCAAGGGAGAACCATAAGGCAGTAACTGAGGTCTCATAGTGCTCTGTACTGCTGACAAATAGGGTAGGGAACAAAGAGCTGGTGAGATAAATACCAGGGCAGATAAAGTGCTGACACACTGTTCTAGGCACTGAATATGGTGGCAGTCAGGAAATTCAGTGATTTGGGTTCTTCCGGAGTCTGTGGCAGTGCGAGGATCTGAGTTCACTCTCGTGCTTCGTACATCCACCACTCACTGTTTTTTCTACTTCCTTAATCTAAGTGCAAAATCTGATTTTAAATAACTGCTGCAGTAATTTATAGTAAAATGCTGGGGATGTGTGTGGGGGGAGACATTCTTGATATTGCACTCTCTTACTGGATTTTTTTGTGCTTCCAGTAGCTGCATCTACTAAATTCATGCAGTATTTTGATAGCTGGATTTCCTTCCAACAGAAAACATCTTTTCATCGGTCCCAGACACTGGACTTCAAAAATGGATATGCCTTTTCCCGGCTGCCAAGAGAGGGGGTTGGCGGGGACACACTCTTTGCAAATCAGCTCTCTCAAGATGAATTAGATGATTTATGCACCAAGGGATGCACGCTGACCTATGGGCATGTCAAGAGGTCTGCACCTTCCAGCTTCACTCCAGCATTCGTGGCTTATGACAAAAAGGTATAAAGAAGCTGATTGCAGGAATATCGCAGGCCAAATTCGGAGACATAAAGAGTCAGCTCCAGGGTTCACGGGACTGCGTACAGCAGTTTTCAGATGCCAGAGCCCTTAGTCAGAGACAGCTGAATCCCAGACTGAAAGAGGCTTTCTTTGCTCAGGAGGAGGATTATAGTACGTAAACGATGTAAGACATTCCCTGCAAGTTACACTCGAGCATTTCCAGCAGGCTTTGGGAAAGAGGTTTGATTAGCTCTGAAAAGCTCCAGTTTATAAGCATTGCTCTGTAAGCCACAGCCCGGCTTTTTGTGTTTCCAAAACTATATTGAGGTTGTAACTGAGCTTTAACTGGAAAAGTCAGTGTGCAGTGGGAACCCTGGCAGCCTGTTTGACTGTGGTCTATCTATTTATGCTTGTGTTGGTCAGCACAGCTTGTCACAGCCTGAACTGCTCCGTTAGTGCTTCCCGTGTTACATCTTGGTGATCGTATCAGACTGGGAGGTGGCTCTGTGTCTGCTCGGAGCAGTCCTGGGCTGACCCTTGGTTTTCTGTGTGCCAACATCCCAGGCTGCAACCCGCAGCCGTGGATGGAGCAGCCACTGCAGCTGGAGCTGCAGGGCTCGGGAGCTCAGCATGTGCAGGCTCCGCACGCTGCCAGCCCTGCCAGAGCTGTCTGCAGCCAGCCAGCCCTCAGCCCGGCTGTCACACAGGCTGGGGAGCAGATGTGCCCTGTTAATTACTGAGGCTGTGCCTTCAGAGTAATGTAGATGTTGCTGTTTAATCTGTCAGGTCCTTCTCTGCCTCTTCCTTCAAGCCACCGGAGCAGCAGGGGCCCCGGTGCTGCTGGGGATGTCTCAGTCCCTTGTGGGGCACTCTGCTGACTGGTAGGAACTTGCTGGCTTTATCATCCCTTAATTATCCAGGCCTCTGGGCTGATGTAGGCTGGGTATGCAGGGCCTGATTGGCCACCTACACCTTCTTAGGGGCATTGAATGATCTTGGAGGGAATATTCCTCCTACTTCTGCCAAGCAGAGGGACTGGCTGATTAGTTCCCTTGTTTGCCCAGCACAAATCAGTTTTTGCTGTCAGTGCTGAATAGATGTGACTTCAGATCACGGAATGGTTTGGGTTGGAAGGGACCTTAAAGATCATCTTGTTCCAGCCTCCCTGGTGTGGGCAGGGACACCTTCCACTAGACCAGGTTGCTCAGAGCCCCTCCAGCCTGGTCTTAAAATAATGACCTATTCAGATTTTAAAATCCTCAGATGTGGTTGAACTCTTTACTAAAATCTCTTGATAACTTCCCTCAATCAGGGCTGTAAAGCTGACAAATAAAGAGCCATGTGTGTCAGTAAAGTAGATTACTGTCAGCAGCCAAGCACCTGGTGGCAGGTGAAACAGCAGGTGATCAACAAGTAGGGAAAAGGCTGCATTTTTACACTTGTCTCATGCACACCAAATTTGCAAAAATCTTGGTAAAAGCCCTCCTGGTGCCTCTGCCATCACTCACAGATTAGGCCGCTGTTGTCTTTGAAGATTTTGTAGAATCTAATCCAGTAATTTTACACCACCAAAGCAAATTACAAATAAATTTTTGGCCTTGATAGACTAATCACGGTGTTCCATTTGTTTCTTTCTCTCTCCCTTTGCTACATTGTCCCTTGGGCAGGTTTTGAAGTTCGATGCCTACTTCCAGGAGGAAGTTGCTATCTCTGCAGAGGAGCATTACCGGATCCGCCAAGTGGGCATCTACTACTACCTGGAAGATGACAGCATGTGTGTCATCGAGCCCAAGGTGAAGAACTCGGGTCTGGTTCAAGGCAAACTCATGAGACGCCACCGGGTGCCCAAGAATGAGCAGGGGGATTATTACCACTGGAAGGATCTGAACCTGGGCATCGACCTCACCATGTACGGCAGGACCTACCGCCTGGTCAGCTGCGACTCCTTCACCAAGGTGTGTTGTGGGGAGAGCACTGACAGAAAGACTCCTGGGAACTACAGGATTTTAATGACCTGTTAGAGTGCAGCAGTTTGCAGCTGTAGCTTTCGTGAAATGGGTGCTTGCAGTCTTTCATTTTGGTTTTTGTGTAGATTTCTTTCTTCAGGCCAAAGGAGAGTTCAGGGTATGACATTTGCTGAGGGCAGGTTAACTGCTCAGTATTTTTGCTCCAGGATTGCTGGCAGTCCATCCTTTGTCCTCAGGACTACTCTTTACAACACAAATTCTAAGTTAATGTCTGGGCACTTTAACTGCTTAGAGTCCACATGAAATATTGTTCATACATGAGAGGGAAATTAGTGATCCTGACTCTTTCCTGATTTAATTTTCCTCTGTTAAGAGCAGTGGAAGGGTAGCAAGCAGTAACTCTGCACACATCCCCAGCCGAGCCATGACCCATGGGTTGAGAATCATGGTATGAACTGACCTTTCTAAGAGAGCTTACTCATTGCCTGCTTTTCTATTTCTGGCTATTTCTGTGCCAGTAAATGAGATAATAACAATCCAATAACAAGAAATAAGAATTACCAGTACACTGGTATCCTGCTGGGTTGTCCCCAATATAATCTCAGCCCTGGTCAGCTCCTATTCTTCCAGGCCAGGAGTTAGGATGCTCCAGGGAACCATTCCCAAGAGGTGAGTTACATGCAGTCAACCTGTCCTGGAGGCCGGGAGAGTTTAGATCCAGGCTTTTCCTTGCCAGTTGGCCTCAGTGCCCAGGAATGTTCCCAAGCATGTATAATATATTGGTATAAATGTGGCTGTGGGGTCAGCTCTGCTGGAACTGGGTGACTGCTAAAGTCAGTTCACATCAAATGAAGAGCCAGTCTTCATGTTAATATTGATGGAAAACATGGAATGAGCTACGTGGGTCTACATCTCACAGCCAATAGTCTATTTATCAGTCATTGGCATCTTCCAGACCAGGAAATAGTGAGTCTGAAAGTGTGAACCTGCCTTGTGAGTCTCCAGAGGGATCTCATATTCCTGTGGGAGATGTTTGCATGGGTGCTTCCTGGGCTGAATGTTTTCATGGGCCACTTCCCAAAGCCAAAAAGGGAACAAGTCCCTTGGCTTCAGAGCTTGTTTTGGGTGACTGATGCAAGTCCACGAGTAACACCCTGGATTTTGTTCATCATCCAAGGTAAGCAAAAAATCCCTTCATAAACAAGCAGATTGCACTTTTTCTGTGGGAAAAGTACTCCTGAAAGATGGAATGAAGCTGCCACTGACACGTATTCTGGTGCCTGAAGGCTCTTGATGTGCCTAGTGTGGGTGACACTTACTTACTGTCTGACACAGTCTTAAGTTCTTGCAAATTCAGGCTGACTACATCTGTGTTTATACATCAGTTTAATCTTTTTCATTTACATAAAAGAGACCAACTGACAGTTATCTTCCATTTAAAGCCCTAAGGCCAAGGAAAACTGCTCAAGTGAAATCTGACTTAGGATGTTGAGGACAGGACTACTCTGATTAATTAAAGGGTAAGCAAAGCTAAGGAGCAGCTTGAACAAATATATTTATCATCTGTTGTATTTTGCTATTGCAGTAGAGTTCTCTGTGAGGAATGAACTTGCAGCATTCTGACCTCACTCATCTCAGCCCACTTGTAACCTCTAGTCACCTCTTACCTTCAGAACTCCTGGCAGCACTAACACCTCAGATGACCTTCCTAGGTGTTCCTGGAGAGCCAAGGAATTGAAGTGAACCCTCCAGAGGAAATGGTTTCAGATCCTTACACAGAACAGCGTCGGACGCCTGTGCAAAAACCCAGCGTGCCCGCAAGTCCCGACCCCTTCAGGCAGTTTCTGATCTATGACACAAAGGTGAGAGAGCCGGGGATTACCCTAATTATTGTGTAATTAATTACCCACATCATACTGGTGAGGCACCTCCAGTCCTGTGTCCTGGTCTGGGCCCTTCACTTTAGGAAAGACATTGAGGGGCTGGAGCGTGTCCAGAGAAGAGAACAGAGCTGGGGAAGGGGCTGGAGCACGAGGAGCAGCTGAGGGAGCTGGGAAAGGGGCTCAGCCTGGAGAAAAGGAGGCTCAGGGGGGACCTTCTGGCTCTGCTCAACTCCCTGACAGGAGGGGACAGCCAGGTGGGGGTCAGTATCTTCTCCCAGGCAACCAGCAAAAGGACTAGAAATGGCCTCAAGTTGTGCAAGGGGAGGTTTAGGTTGAATTAGAAAGAATTTCTTCACAGAAAGGGTGGTCAGACATTGGAAGGGGCTGTCCAGAGAGGTGGTGGGGTCACCATCCCTGGAGGTGTCCAAGGAATGACTGGATGTGGCACTCAGTGCTCTGGGCTGGGTGACAAGGTAGAGGTCAGTCAGAGCTTGGGCTCAGTGATGTTCCAACCTAGAAGATTCTGTGATTACAGTGAATATGTGCTACTGAAACCCAGGTCTTGTGAGTGTCTGCAACCTCACTCATTCTAAATCATCTCAGTCTGCTGAACAGACTCCATATTTGCTCCTTTCTTGGCTTTAGTGAGAAAGAAAGCCTTTTATGTTTTTTTTCTGGGCTTTGTGCCTTGTAAACAGCTCCTCTTTGGATTGCAGAGCCTGTGCTCAATGTCAGCCATTACTCTCTTGCTTTCTGTTGGGATGAGATAAGCCACCTGCCTCTGGAATTTAGCAGCCGGATGCAGTTCTATTAGGAATGGTCTTGCTGCATCCACTCCTCTCCTCCCCCAAAATATTGATGCCAGGTGCCAGAGCAGACAATTTCAGACGAACACAAATGCCCCTTGCTCTAAATTCTCCCCGTGTCTCTCCTGCCTCTTCAGGAGCTGAACCTTGGGGAACTCTTGAGCATCTCAACGTGATGACTTTGATTTCTGCGGCATCAAAAGATGATTCTGATCCATGTTTGTCGGCTTCTTTTTTCTCCACCCCAGGTGCTTCGCTTCTATGCCGTATGGGATGACAGCAACTGTCCCTTTGGTGATCACCATCCTTGTGTCATCCATTACTTCTTGGCAGATGACACAGTGGAGGTTCGGGAAGTCCACAGGAGAAATGATGGGAGAGACCCATTCCCGGTGCTGATGAGACGCCAGCGCTTGCCCAAAATCTTTGCGGACAAGAACAGTAAGTTTAGATTGTCATGTCCATCTGTGCTAAAGTGTCATTTCATGGTCAAAACAAAGTTCTTTAAATGATCACTAAATTCTTTATCCTTTGGGGAACAGTGGCAGGAGAGCAGTGCCAACATGTCCCTGGAGCTATTTATACACTTTGCTTTTATATCCCTTTTCACTAGGAAATGTTGACGCCTCCCTGATTAATTTATTTTCCCTTCTGCTCCCTTGTCCTTAGAGAACTTCCCAAGCTGTGTGCTGGAGATCACTGACCACGAGGTACAAGAGTGGTACTCACCTAAAGATTTTGCTATTGGCAAAACTGTCACCTTCCTTGGACGCACCTTCTTAATCTATGATTGTGACAAGTTCACGCAGGACTTCTATCGTGAAAAATATGGCATCACAGACTTCCAGCCAGTGGATGTAAATAAGAAACCCATTGAAAAAGCTTCAAAGGTACTGCAAACAATTTCTCAAACAAAGGGAGGAAAGGAAGCAGTTGGTGTAAGCTCTTAGAGTAAAGCAGAGGTTGAGCTTAGTAAGAACCTGTAGGAAACAAGTTCAGCTTAAAGAAAAAAGTATTTTGAAAAAGACAAGGCAAGAATGGCCATAATCAATATAAGAATGGCTGCTCTTATGCTACAGAACTCTCCTTCACTCTCCAAAACAATGTTGCCAAGTCCAAACTGCGTACTGGGGATGGTCACAGCCCTTGTTACCTCCCAAACTGAGCCCAGGAATGGTTTGGATTGTGGGTTAGACCACAGTCATGATGGGGATTGGGTTACCAGTGTAACCATTTGATGGCTGAGTTCCTGTGCATGGGTAGGTGCATTGGAATTAGGTGATTTTAAGTTCCTTCTCAACCCAAGCCATCCTATGATTCTTTAATATAGCCATAACCTCTTTATTCAGAGAAATTACCTGGCTTTCTGAGTTTCAGATTTCCTTAATCCTCTTATATTTTCATTGAGTCCAACACATGGCCAGGCTGGTATCTTCTCTACTGGGCAGGATGTCACAGCTCTTGCTACCTGGTGGCAGAATATTTCCCCCCAAATCTGATGGGCTTTGATAAGTCTTGTAAACTTTGTCTTGTTCTTAGTTGCAGCTGTTGATGGTTGATATCTCCTCTGGATGCAGGTAATTCCTCCCTATAATGGTTTTGGCATCCCTGAAGACTCTCTCCAGAACTGCCTCAGTCTGTTTCCAAAGCCTCCACGGAAAGATATCATTAAGATGCTGGAGAATAACCTCAAGATCCTGCGGTACCAGGTGGCCCTGGTAAGTGCTTTCCTTGGTGGAATAGTGCCAGGAGGATGGGAGGAGCAGCCTGCCCAGACAAGGCTGTTGGCAAACTCTCCTTTGTGCCAGTGGGAAAAGAGAGCTCCCCGAGCCAACACGAGCGTCCCCGGAGGGATGCTGTGGGGTTATTGTGTGCTTGCTGTGACAACTGGCAGCTCACAAAACTGGAAGATAAAAACAAGGCCAGAAAGTACAAACCAGACCTGCTACAAACCCGCAGCCATTTATGGCAAAACTCCCACTGCTGCTGCTACGTGACAGATGGCCCTGACTGAAGCAGCCTGCACTGGGCACCGTGCCTCTGTCTGCCTGAAACCACTGTCACCAGCCAGAGCCTGATGTCTCTGCTGCTGGCTCCAGCACCTGTCCTTCTCCAGGCTGGTCCTGGATGCAGCAGCCAGCAAGGAGCTGTCCTAGCACAGCAGCCAAGTGCCAGTGTAGAAGCTGGAAAATCCACAAAAATGGTGTTTTCCACCCACAGCAGCACCCAGGCCCTGGCCTTTGTGCCAGCTTTCCAGCTGGTTTATGCAAGGAGCCTCTGGTACGTCCAGCAGCAGCGATGGCATTTCCTGTGCTGCTTGGTGCCTGCCCTCTCCAAACACTCTGGGTGAATAAGGGCTGGTTTCTTTTCCCTATTGTGCAGGAGTTCCCTAAAGGTCACAGCTGAGGAGTTAAGATCCACTTAACTTTAAACTAAGCAAGCAAACCCACTGGTGTGTCAGGGGAGTGACTTCCTGTGACTAAGGGCTGAAGCAGCACCAGCCTCTCTCAGGCACTCAGCTCAATGAAAAATGTCACTTTAAATCTGAATTTTACAGCCACTCTGGGATGAATCATTCCATATAGGATATTCCTTTCTCTTGGATTACTCAAGCTGTGGAAACACTGAATACACTTGGTAACTTCAGCCCAGATTCTGCTTCTGTGGCTTGAGTAAAGCGAGTAACCTTTGAAATCCAGATCCTTAGTGCTGTCTAGGGCTTTGTTACGCTGTCAGCACACCAAGTGCTTTGTTTAATCAGTTATAAAGAAAAGGTCTGGGCTCTGGGTGCTTCTGAGTGGGTTACTAGGTACTCCTAAGCACCCCAGGAAAGGAAAACCTGGTTCAAATGCTCTGTTCTGAACCCGCTACCTTTCCTCTAGGAATCACCAGTGCCTGAGGACAAAAATCGTCGTTTCATCCTCTCTTATTTCCTCTCCGATGACACGATCGGCATCTACGAACCCCCAGTCAGAAACTCTGGCATCCCTGGAGGAAAATACTTAAAAAGGACCAAAGTTACCAAGCCAGGGTCTACTCCAGAGAATCCTGTATACTATGAGCCCTCTGACTTCACCATCGGTTCTACGATTGAAGGTAAAATCCAGCCTGGATTTATAATTCTCTGCTCTGAGATGTCCTTTATTGCATGGGCAGTGCATATCCCTTCCTTCACTTGAAAGATCTGCTGCTTCTGGGTCTCATCACATTTGAGTTTCCAGATCAGCAGCTGGTGTACACTGATATAACTTTGTTACTGTCAGTGTGTGAACCCTTGAATCAGTGAAATTATTCTTACTTCAAGAAGTGAAACAAGTAGCAGAGCTGGCTCAAAGCTGAGCCCAGCCACAGGAGAGGAATCCTGCTCCCTCCTGGATGAAGAAATCACTTTAACCCATGCTAAAACACAGCTAACACTACTTCTTTAATGCTTCTCCCCCAGTGTTTGGCCACAGGTTTGTTATCACTGATGCTGATGAATATGTGCTGAATTATTTGGAGAGAAATGCAGAGAGTTTCCCTGAAGCAACAGTGCAGTCTTTAAGGGACCATTTCCACCCACAGCAGGTGGTAGTGGAGACTGCCAGCAGGTAAGCTGCAAAGAACAGGGTGGTGGGGCTGAATAGGACTCAGGGTTGGCAGCTAAGGGCATTTTCAGCAGCCTCCCTGGGCTCCAGCCTCCTGCTCTGCTGGTGGTTCAGCTCCAAGAGGCTGTGTTTGGCACACACAGAGGGTGTGAAGTGTGTACAGTAAAATGTTGTGGCTGCTGCTGGCCCCAAAACCTCGTGCGACAGCTCTGGCTCAGCAGCAGGGGCAGAGAAGTGGTCACAGCACCAAGCCTGAGCTCAAGAAGCATTTGGACTTTCAGCCAAATCATAGAATCACAGAATGGCTTGGGTTGGAAGGACCTTAAAGATCATCTCATTCCAACTCCTGTCATGGGCAGGGACACCTTCCAGGGACACTAGACCAGGTTGCTCCAAGCCCTGTCCAACCTGACCTTAAACACTTCCAGGAATGAGGAGACACATCTTTTCCCAAAAGGCATCAGTTCACTGTAACAGATGCTGCCAATTTGAGCTGCTGGGTGGTTGCAGGCTCAGCAGGTGGTGGGGGGAA
Organism: Edolisoma coerulescens; assembly: GCA_013397115.1. Classification (NCBI taxonomy): domain Eukaryota; kingdom Metazoa; phylum Chordata; class Aves; order Passeriformes; family Campephagidae; genus Edolisoma; species Edolisoma coerulescens. The sequence continues at coordinate 2,337,112 of VWZW01002568.1, forward strand.
TCTTTTTTTGGGCATTTGTTCCTTCTTTGCTTATCAGCTCATCAGAGCCGAGACCACATCTTCCTTTTTAGCTGTCTGGACCCAGTTTGTGTGACCCAGTAACAACCCTGTTACCTCAGAACATGGTTCAGAGGCACTTATATCATGGCCCTGGTTGAAACTCAAGTTTCCCACAGTTTCTGACACCGTGGAGCACACAAGGAAATGCTTCTTGTTCACACAAGTGTCACAGCAAGGCTGCCAGAATGAGTTTTCACATGAAATCCTGTTATTCCTTCCTTCTGCAGTGGCTTCCCCAAGAAGGACCTGGATGATTTAATTGTGGAGGTTCAGAAAGAGCTGAAGCTCCACCACGAGCCCTTCAACACCAGGCAGTTTCACGAGTCATTTCATCATTTTGACACGGAGGGCTCTGGCTTCCTGGATAAAACAAGATTTTTAAACGTTTGTGACAGGTTCCATGTGTCGACCAGCACCAGTCTTCTTAAAAAGGTCAGATGGAAGGGGTGCTGTGCATGTGGAATTCCCCTCCTATAGCTCTTCCAAAAGATCTCTAAAAACCAACCCTAACCAGCTGCTCTAGCCTACAAAGGGGAACAAATTCAAGAAAAGGGCAAGAGACTCCCAGGTCAGAAAAACTTCTGAGCCTGTGTCTTAGAGGAGAAAATAATTGCTGTAGTCTAAGGAGAGGGAAGTAATATTATCCAGTTTGCCCCCCATTTTTGACTGCACTGTAATGTGTGAGAATTCCTGCTGGTTCAGGTCTTGGATGAGTAGAAGAGGTTGTATATCATGATAAAGGTCAGGAATCGTGATAGGCATCAGGGACAGGCTCCTGCAGAGCTTGGAGTGTCTGNCAACCCCCTGGCTAACACTTGCTGGGCACTATAAGCAACAAACAGCACATGGAGATCACAGGCTGCAGAGCAGAAAATGTGAGGGAAACTGAGGGAAAAATTCCTGCAGTGAGGATGGAGCAGGATCCTTTCAGGAGTATGACTGGCAAGGATGTTTCCTCAGCATCATGTGATAGTGGCCAATAAAGAGGGACTCAGACTTTAGAGAAATCCAAAATCCAGAGGGAGTATTTCCCTTGCTAAAATAAAAACTTTTCTAAAGCAGCCAACCGTGAGCATCACAGCCATGGTTAGAAAGGTGCAGGGGCAGGGGATTTGTGTCTCTGAATGTGGGATGAATAAAGGCCCTGACCAGCACCCAGGGCTTTGCTGTACCAGAGTTTGTCAGAGCTCACTCTGCCCTGAGGAGTTTACAGAGTGCTGACAGTCCCTGCTCCACTCTGAGAATGGGAGAGAAGTAACATTCCTAAAATTATGTGGAGAACCTGTGACAATTGAAGATAAACTCCCACGTTTGAGCCCCAGTCTAGGACCTATGCACTAAAAACATCCATCTTCTCTGCTGAAATCTTAATCCCAGTGTTCCCAGAGCCCTGGGAAGCGTGGCAGGGCTGTAAATTAAACATATGGCAGAGAGTTCACTGCTTGGAGAGGAGCACAGCTGTCAGTCACAGGGCAAAGCCCGGTGAATCTGTCTCCAGGCAACAAGGGGAAGAAGAATCCTTTCAAGGAATTGTGATATTAGACCTTTTCCATCTCGCTGGGTGTCAGAAGGAGATTAGTTATGCAATTAAAGAAACAAAAGCCTTCTTTCTTCCCCTGAAGCACACAAAGGCTGTGGCTCTGTAACACAATGCAGGGTCAGGCACGGACACCAGAACTGGCTCATTAGTGGGGCTGTCAGTGAGCTCAATTATCTGTGTCTGCCCTTTATGCCATGTGCACACACCGAAGTGACACCAGGGGACAGTAACTGTGCACATACTCTGCCCTCACCCCACTTTTGGCAGGGATTTCTGCAAGATTTCCTGTGGCCCATCTCACTCTGTGGCCGTGCTTTGTATGTTTGTGGCTCTGTTGCCATTCCGGTGAGGCCCAGAAGGAAATCAGGATTAAACTCAAATATTTTAACTCCTTGCATAGATTAGTGTCATCTACAGCCATTCAAGGTTGGACTTGAACCTTTAGGTCATCGAGTCCAACCTTTAGATCATCGAGTCCAACCATTTAAGGGTTTGGCTCAATGATCTAAAGGTTGGACTCGATCTTGCAGGTCTTTTCCATCCTTAATGGTTCTGTGATTCTAAGCTTACCCATGGTTCAGGATGGGGGAATCCACCTAGGGGAATAGGATCTCCTGCTCTGTCACACAAGGAGAACCTCTGGGCACTTTCCCCTAAAAACAACCCCAGTTTTGCAGCTTTTTCCAGCTCTTTTAAGGTGTTTGCTGTGTTTTTTGTCCCCACAGCTGATTGACTACTGTTCCTGTGGAGAAGACAAGGTGAACTACCGTGACTTCCTTCTAGCCTTCCCTAGTAATCTTTTCCCAGAAGCTGAAGGACAGGACCAGCAACCGAATTCTCAGCTGACTTGAAGACTTTGTACTTCAAAAAGGATGTGCTGGTTTTCATCCTTGCTTCACTATCTCCCCCTTTCACAGACCCACTCCATCCTCACTTTAACTTTTTTTCCTTCCCAACCTCTCCCTGCCCTTTTAGCCACCACCAAACTCAACCTCACAACTGCTGGATGTTGAAATTAAACTTACAGGAGAAAAAATCTGAGAACCAAAGTCAGGTTCTTCTGTCGTTTTCTCAACCTTTTAGTGCAGTACTTTAGAGAGCTAAAGCTCTCTGGAGCCTGGAGTGAAAACCACTCCAGGTTTCTCCCAGACAAACCTTTCACCTTCAAGTAGTGAAGACTGCCAGTTTAAATTGTTATTAAAATTGCAATAAAAAATTAGTTGCTCTAAAAGTGTTAAAAAGTCTGTTTAAAATAGAATGGCTGGAATAGCTAAGGATTAAAATAAGGGTGGGGGGGAACCCACAAAGTGTGATTCTGGGACTACTCAAAATAGGGTGGTGAGTTCAGTTACCTGGAGGTAACAGGGGTCTGGGCACAAACCTGCTGACAGCAGCTCTGCATTTTTTAACAAGAAGTTGGGGGAATGATTTTAGGACCGAGATCCCATCTAAACCCACCTTACCCACCTGTGATCTCAGCAGCCAGGTCTCCAAGGAAAAGGGATCACAGGCAGTTGGCATAGCAATGGAGTTGTGACACTCGTGCTCCTCTCAGAGCCACATTACTCATCTCCCCATGAAGGTAACGTGGCAGGAGCCTTCTCACCCCAAGTGACACCTGCCAGGTGTTGCCATGGAGCACTTACAAAAGGCAGCTGTCATGCACACAGAGAACAAAGCTCTTTGGAACAAAATGCTGCTTTAAATCAGCTTTTGTGCTCTGGATTCCCACTTCCCTCAGACAGCTGAGAGTCTCCATGCGCCAGCTCCCTCCAGTCTCCCCTTGTTTGGAAAGGTCACTGCTCTTCCCTTCTGGGCCTGTTTTCTGCTGCTGCTCACCCTGACCAAGGATCACTCCAGGGATCTCTGGTCCACCTCAGATTTCAAGAGACCAAGAACTTACAGATGAAATTACTGGAGCTGTAGAAAGTCAGAAACTATTTTCTGCACAGGCTATGAAACCGTAACCTAACCCTTAGCCAAGTGCTGTCGTGTGCCTGGGGCCAGCTGCACAAAATACACAATATAGCTCACCAAAAATATGTGCCTAAACCACATCAGATAAATCATCTCCTACAAATACCCTTATCCTCCACTCCCTCTGATGAAAGCAGCCACGAACAATGAACTCTGGAGCAGCTGCCCATGCTGTGGACATGGGAAATGTGGGAAGATGAATCCCAGCTGCAAGGGTTTGGGCTGACAGGACAAGGGGGAATGGCTTTAAACTGAAAGAGAGTAGATTTAGATTGAACAGTGGGGAAAAAAATCTTCCCTGTGAGGGTGGTGAGGCCCTGGCACAGGGTGCCCAGAGAAGCTGTTGCCCAGGCTGCTCCATCTCTGGAAGTGTTCCAGGCCAGGTTGGACAGGGCTTGGAGCAACCTGAGATAGTGGAAGGTGTCCGTGCCACATGCACAGCTTAGCAATAGGAAAGCATCAGTGGAAACAGCACTGGAAGAATCTATGCCTTTTATTTATTTATTTCAGAAAAATACTTCTGCTGAGTTTATCACAAAAGTCATTGAACAACGAACAACAACAAACAATATCCGTACAAAAACTGAAGTGACAGGAAGAATGAAACAAACGGGAAAAAATACCAGAGACTGTTAATTCCCCCCACCCCCTCCAAAATCAGGAAATTTGCACTAAAGCATAAATATGGAAGAACAGAAATTTTCCTCGAGTTCCTTTGCTGAAGTTTGATCAGTCGAGTTCAACATTTTCGAGGAAACACTACACACCTCTGCCTGGCTTTTCCAACAGCCATTTTTCCCAGAAAAACTCCACACGCAGCCCCGAGGAGGAGGAAGGTACTTCACTGCTGGGCATGAAACCTACTAAACCAACCTTTCATCCCCCGTGAAGTTTCCTGGAAGGCTGCAAATCAAACCCCACCATCTCCAGCCACCGTTGACACAGTCTGGGGTCCATCTACCAAAGGCAAGAGCCTGAGGCTGCTGTCAATCCCCAGGCACTGCAGCAAAGGCAGGGTGGCTCCAAGCTTCCAGAGTCACTTGGAGGCAAGGAAGAGACATCCCAGAGTGGCCACTCTTCCCTCCTACCAGGAAGCCTACCAAAAATATCTTTTAAAACAGTGAGTTGAGGGTAAGGGGACCTACAGGGGAAGTGGAACTTGGCTACTACTAACCCAAACAGGATGAGTAAGAAGAATCCTAAACAACAACAAGAAGACAAAACGTGACTGTAATGCCCCATAACGTAAGAGTCACTCAAAAACTGTATGTGAAATGCTACATCTGTTCTTCCTCCACCCCTTTGTCTTCCCAAGCCCATTCTCCAACTACCTAAGACAGGAAGAGAGAACCACTGCTGGTATTTCACAGCTCTTCTAGGCTAGGACAGGAAAACACTACACTTCACCCCAAAAACCACAGGCTACTCAATTCCTGACCTCCTTAGGCTGGATAATGGATGCAGACTACTAAAGCAGCCTCAAGCCCATGAAGGGTGCAAGGGATCGTGTCCCACTGGAAATTTTGGATAATCTCCATCACCTTCTGCGCTGTGGCAGACAAGAGCTCCTGTTCGGGGTTGGATCTTGGTGTTGGATTAAAAGCTGGACTTTGATGAGTTTGGAGGCGTTTTCCAACCTCACCCAACAATTCCATGATGTTTTCTGCAGATGACACAGGGCTTGACAAGATGGGGCACGAGAAGAGCATCCACTAAGGGGAAGTGAGCTCGTGGCATTTCATAGGCAGAGTGGCCAAGGACAGACTGACCACTAAGGGCTTGCAATGAAAATGCTCCAAGAAAAAGCTCTTTGGGCTGAAAGGAAAGCTGGATCTGCTGGGAAATGACACGGACACAGGAGCAGTTACTGCGGGCTTGCAGCCCAGGGATTGTGCTTGCACTACAACACAGAGATAGGAGCAGCCCACGGCAGCCCCTCTGATGGAGAGGGGATTGCAAACCTCCAGGATGACAGTGGATATCGCCTCACAACAAAGGCTCAGCTCAAATAAAACCAACCTGCCAGGTTTGGGTCTAACAGAAGGATGGGGATTTCTCAGGACTAAATATAGGGGAGGGCAAAAAAAAAAAGCCCCATCATCTATAGGTTTAAAAAACCAAAACCATAAAAAGAACACATGGAAATGCTGCAAAAATGGATGTCCCTTTTCCTGGTAGCTCTATCAAAAAGAAAACGAAAACCATGTAAATGTAGCATATGTTGTACATACATAGTAACGAGGGAGGGTGTTCAGCTACTGCTCTAGTGCACAGAGAGGCCACAACATAAGGCACTTGGGATACAAAGCATCACCAGCTACGGTATGAAGGGACAGGGCTGTGCAAGTGGAAAAGCTGCCTGAAGCCAAGCAGGCAGGAGGAGGAATCATTCAGCAGCCGGGTTTTTGGGGGGCTCTGTGTGTCACCTGTTAACAGAGTCAGCAGCTCGGCTGCTGTGAGGCACCGGCGCTGCAGGAAGGCCTGGCCGAGGCTCTGGGGAGGTGCCAGCCAGCAGTCGCTCCTGGAGGGCACTGGCAGGGGATGGCAGGGGATGGGAAGAGGCAGGAGAAAGGAAAAACCTCTCACACTAGACCTTTCCCATGTCCTCCCCAACATAAAGCCCTTTTCCCCCCAGTCATGCTGCGACGCGGGTCCTGTCGCTGCCTCTGAGCCAAAAAGTGATTTATCCTCCCAGCACGGGCTACAAGGAGCAATGGCAAGGTACCACCTCGGGCTCTGCTCCAGCCTCCTTCCCCAGCTCCCCTGAAAAAAGAGAAAGCCCTCTCCTGCCAGTATCTCCCACTTGACACTCAGACCTTGTGGGGACTGAGGAACAAGTGCAATCTGACCAACTGTCCTCATATCCCTGCACGCTCTCTCCCTCCAGCATCTCCTCAACAACAGGGAGGAAAGGACAAAAGACACCCAAATAAATGGGAAAAAAGCCCAACTCAACTCAAAGAGGGGCAGAAAATCAACTGTCACCCGTTCCTCAAAACAAGGCTGGCACGAAGGACAACAGCACTAGCCTCAAGCTGGAATTGCACTCGGAGAGAGCCGGAGTTCAGCTGCTGGAAGGGCTGAGCAGGGGGCACGGCAAGGATCAACCCTGGACTGCACATGGAAGAGCAGCCCAGCTCCCCCCAGCTCCGCGTCCCTCTCCTCACCCAGCCAAGGGAACACACCACGAGCCCCCCGTTCCTGCCGTGGCGAAGCAGAACTAAAGCTACGGCCGACTTCGCTGCACAAGAGGCACCAACAGCAAAGCCCAGCTCAGGAACCGCCCCGGAGGACAGTGTGGGGACAGAGGTGCCACTACTGCTCACCTGCCAAACCTAGCCTGAGGTGTGGCACCCCAAAAAGAAGCCCAGCGAGATGGCACTGACCCACGAAACCCCAAGCAGATGCTGCTCCCCAGCAGAGTCAGCGAGGGATCAAGCTGGTGGGATCTGGCTTTCCACAAAATCTCCTGCCAGCACGTGGAGGTGGCAGCAGGCAGGAGCGAGAGGGGAAAGTGGTCTGCAGCAACAGATGGCCTCTGAGGTAGATTTGAGACAACTCCATCTGCCAACAGCTACGCATCACAAGCCAGGCTTTTCCTAAAAAATGCAAGCTGCTCCTTGCAGCCCCGGCCTCCTTCCCCTTCCTTCCCTGTCATCTCGTTCACAGCTCAGAAAGGGATGAAGGGGCTGGGATTTTTGGAAGAAACCCTGGATTTGATAGCACCTTGGGTGGATACAAGCGCTGTATCCTTAGGAAACAAAGAGTGAAGCTGGTGGCTGCCAGTGGCACGGCTGGATTGGTACGGAAGGGACGAGGAAGGCTGAGGTGACAGCACAAGGGGCACAGTCCCACTGATGCCAAAACCCTTTGCAGCAACCAGTTTGTCACCTGGATGTGGTCACGAGCCACAAGAACGCCAGGTCCACGAGGCACAGACAAGCTGGCAGAGGGCCTGGGCTGGCAGGAGCCAGGCCAGCGCTCAGAGCGGGGCAGGACTCAAGGACTCACGTGGACCTGAGGATGCTGCTGCCCCACAACAAAACAGTGAGAGCTGCAGAGCCCTGGGCTCAGCTCTTGGGGCTGGGAGGCCCAAAAACAACCCCGGGGCAGCCAAGAGAAACCCAGCTGGGGCAAGCAAAGGCTAGGAGGTGGACCTTCCATGTGAAGAGGGAAGTTCTCTCCCTTCTCTGCTGCCCAGCTCTCCAAAAATCTCAAAACCAGGGTTCAGAAAACCCCAGAGGTTAACCAGAGGTCCACCACGAGACAAGACAGGGTTGACCTTCCTCCATCAGACCCTGGTCTCTCTTTGCAGCATCACCATCCTGCCGAGGGCTGGCCAGGTGTGCCCCATCTCACCTGAGAGCACCCCTGAGCCTCAGATCTCACAGCCCCAGCACATTCCCCCAGGAACCTGATCCCATAACACACATTTGGTGCCTTCAAGCTGTCGTGGCCCTGTCCCAGGGGCTCAGGGAAGCACCATGAAGAGAGGGGAGGAACATGCTGTAGGAGAAAAAAGGATTGTTTGGAACCATCTATGACACATTTGTAACCATTAACCAAAATAACCCAACACTAAAATAGAAAAGAAAAAAAAAAAAATTGGTTTACAACCAAACAGAGGAAGGCAAAACCAGGAGGGCTGGAAAAGGTTCCTATGAGGGGGATGGGAGAAGGGGAAAGGGGCCTTTTTGGTTTTATTGCAAACGGTTCAGGAGAGCAAGAAAGGAAGGGAGGAGAGCGAGAGACACCTTGGGAAGATGATTCCGAGCCTTTCAAGACGCCGCTCGTGAGGAGCAGGAGGAGGGGCTGCTCAGTCCTGGTATCTCGCCCTCCTCCCCAGGAGACAACCCTCGGCTTCTACGGAGACTTGAGCTTCTTGGTGCGAGGTGAGGTCCCGTTCTCTGCTTTGACCACTCCGTTTTCATGGTAACCTGGGGATGGCAACAGGGCTGTGAGGGGTCTAGAGGGTAATCTGAGGGCGCTGGGGGTGTTTAACCTGGAGAAAAGGAGGCTCAGGAGGGACCTTCTCGCTCACCTCACCTCCCTGACAGGAGGGGGCAGCCAGGTTGGGCTCTGCTCCCAGGGAACAGGGACAGAAGAGGAAATGGCCTCAAGCTACCACAAGGGAGGTTCAGATTGGACATTAGAAGGAATTTCCTCACAGAAAGGGTGATTAAACATCGGAATGAGCTGCTCAGGGAGGTGTGGAGTCACCACCCCTGGAGGTGTCCAAGGAAGGACTGGACATGGCACTCAGTGCTCTCATCTGGTCGACACGGTGGTGACTGGTCAAAGGTTGGACTCCATGATCTCAGAGGTCTTTTCCAACCTAAACCATTCTGTGATTCTATGGACAAAGAAACTTGGTCTCTTGCACAAGCCAAACCCTTTTTCCTCTCAGGACTGGCCCGCAGACATGGGGAAACCCCCAGGACATCAGGACACTGCTGGGGACGCCCTGCACGGGCAGCAGGCTGCTGGGGGATGCTGAACCACAGGACTGATGCCTCCACGGTGCCCCCCTTGCAGCACTCACCCGAGTCCCTCTTGAGCAGCTTGGTTTGCTGCTTGGTGCCAGCGGCAGCGGCGGCTCGCTTCCGGCTGCTCTGCTCGTTCCAGTACTCCCTCCAGCGCCGCAGCTGGAAGTGGATGAAGCGCCACATCACCGAGGCCTGGAAGAGGCACACCAACAGCAGCACACTCATTCTGCCAGGGGCGGAGAAGAGGCAGGCTGAGAACACAGCAGCGAGGCCACCCCCAGCCCAGCCCAGCCTTGCCCCCTCACCAGGGCTGGTGGCCGAGGTCCCCCCGCGTGGCAGACGCTGTCCCTCCAGCCACCACCCCTGCTTTCTGCCACCCCTGAGCCCAGAGCAGCCACTCTCCTTTCCCTCCACACCATAAAGCCCTCAGGTGCTCAGAGCACCACTGACCCTTTCAACTTCAGGGCAGGAATGGAAAAACAGGACCATCTCAACCAGCACTGCCCACACCACAACGTGGCACAGTCAAGGTACGATGTCCCCGGATCATCTGTACATTTAAGAGGTGGAAGGGAGGTAGGAAAGTCCCTCAAATCCTCAGGTGTGCCAGCAGTCCTTGGCTTCAAAAAGCTTGGGAATGACCAGGCCTAGCAAATTCTGAACTGAACCCACAGCTGCTGCAAGGGTGAAAAAGGCTCCCAGCCTTGGCTTCAAGGTGTGAGGAGCCCATCCCACCCTCTCCTTCCCACATCAACGGGCAGCAAAACATGGCCAAGCAGAAGGGAAAATGCCTTTTCCTTGACCACATCTGTGCAAATGCACTTAGAGGTGCAGCAGGGACAGCCTGCAAGCCTTTCTCCAAGATGAGCTTGTACTTCGTAACTTCACTCGATTAACACTTTATTTTCTGGCTTTTCCCCTCCTTTGTGGCTCTGTAGCTTTTAAACCCCTCCTTGCTTCCTTCACACTCCCTTCAGCTCACTAAGACCTTCCCTAAATGGAACCAAGACCAGATCCCCACTGCCTGGATCCCATTTGGATGGAGCTTGGAGCGACCTGGCCTAGTGATGGTATTCATGTCCACAGCAGGGGTTGGAAAGAGATGATCTTTAAGGACCCTTCCAGCCCAAGCCATTCTGGGACTCCATGATTTCCAAACACAGCAAAACCCATGCTGGGATAACACAGCCAAGGAAGACACAGGAGACATTCCTACCTGAAGAGAATATTGTTGAAGAGGAAGCTGAAGAAGTTCCCTCTCTCAGGGTCCAGGGCCTGGCTCTCCACCCGCGGCAGCCCGAAGCCGATGACCAGGATGTACAAGGTGAGGGTGAAGAGCCTGGTGACCACGAACACGACGGCCCAGACGTTAAACCTGCAGGAGGGCAAGCAGAGGTGTGGGCAGGAGCAGCCCCAGCGCTGACCCAGGAGCTGAGAGAGAGAGCCAGGCTCTCCCGAGCTCTGGAGGAGGATGGGAGCCCCAGGCAGCTCCCCTGCTTACAGCTTCTCGTTGTTCTCGTCCGTGAAGTAAACCAGCCGCGCCATGTGGAAGAAGAACTCGGCCAAGTACTGCAACAGCAAGAGGATCAGCCCCAAGCGGGTTAAGCTGGGAGGGAAGAGGAAAAAAAAAGCATCACTGGGCTGGTCAACCTTCATCCTGCAACCTTCATCCTTCAGCCTTCAAATCCAGCTACAACCTGCTGACCATGAGCTGCAGCGCCAGCCCAAAGCCAGACCTTTCTGCAGCAGTGGGGGTAGGACTGCACCGGGGGAAAATTCCTGCCCCCAAACCATCAGCACAGCCCAAAACAGCAGCAGAGCTGAAATGCATTCAACACAAAACCCTACGGCTTTGGCTGCTCCGCTTTTTATCAGAGAATGGGTTGGGTGAGAAAGGACCTTAAAGATCATCTCATTCCAACCCCCTGCCCTGGACATCTTCCACTATCCCACGTTGTTCCAATCCCCATCCAACCTGGCCCTGAACACTTCCAGGGATTGGAAACCCTCTGGGCAACCTGTGCCAAGTGTTTCACCACCCTCACAGGCAAGAATTTCTTCCCAATATCCAAATCTCTCCTCTTTCAGTTTAAAACCATCCCCCTTGTCCTATATACCCAGCTAGGTAAAAAGTAGCTCTCCACTGAAACACTCCCACTTATTCCCTCTAAGCCCCTCGCCCCACTGAGGGTTCCCAGGTGACTCCCAGTGCAGAAGGAGCTGCCCAGCCCCATCCCTGGTGCAGGAGGGGGTGCTGAGGCAGGCGACTCACTTGAGCAGGTAGGCGCCGGCGATGTGCAGCAGGTAGAGCGTGATGCAGCGCAGCTGCCGTGGGATCTCCTCCTGGCAGGGGCAGAGAAGCCAAATCAACCTCTCAGCCCTCTCCACCCGCCCTCTCCCAGAGCTCCTTCTCCCAAAACCTCCACCTGGCTCTCACCTTGCGGACTTTCTGGAAGTAGAGCTCGGGCAGGGCGTGCAGCCAGTACGCCAGCTGGCACAGGTAGAAAAACTTCACCTGGTACCTGAAATGCAGGGAGGAGCCACGTGAGCCAGCCCAGGCCATGGCAGGACCCCAAGAACCCGAGTGCCAGGGCAGCATTGGGCAATCCCTCCACTGTTTTGGAGCCACGGGATTTAGGAGAAATCATTTCAGGGCGGAAATTATTTGTTGAGCTGAGAGAGCCGCACATGGAGTTTATCCAGATGCTTGTGCTGTGGTCTCTGTGCTCTCAGAAAACCTCATTTTTGTAAAAACCCAAGAAGGCAGGATCATCCCCCACAACATTTCTGCTGTGAAAAATGAACAGCAAAGAGACTTTCCCAAGGTGCTGCAGGAAACAGCCAGGATGAGTAACCAAGCCCACAGGGCCTTCCTCATGGAGGAAACCCTCCGGAACACCCTCCCCGGGCTCACAAATGAGATATTCCCCCATTCCCCACGGTCTCACTGCAGCATCCCTGCAGCAGGGTGCATGCAGAGGGTGCTGTGCTGTCAGCACCCCACTCCCAGCAGGCAAAACCGTGGAGAGGAAGGAAGGGGCCAGCCCCAGAACAAAATGCCCTCACGAGTGCTTACGGCAGATAAACATGCGGGTAGTTTTCCCACAGACTCCGGGGGTTTGAAATGTATCCTTCCTGAAAAAGAGAAGAGAGGCAAGGCTTCAGCAAAACGAAACAGGTTCTGAGAGGGTGGGCTGATGGTGCAGTGAAACGAGGAACTGGGGATGACACCCGAGTCCCCTCACAGCCTGCACAAAAAAACATTCCCTGTGAGGGCCAAGGCTGAGCTCTGCATCTGTGGCTCTCTAGCACCCCTCTAAAATTTCACCAGGCCCCTTGTTTGGGGGCTGAAGGCTGCTTGCTCAGTTGCATAGAGGGTCCCAAGTTCAGGAGAGGATATTTTGGGGTTTGGAATGCTCTGGAGGTGTAGGGGTGAGATTCCTGTAGCACGGCTCAAGCAGCCATGTGCGTGGTCCAGAGGCTTCCTCCCCACTGGCATTTCCAACCCCAGGAGCACTTCAGCAACCAGAAATGCTTCTGAAGAGAAAGGGGAACAGAGAACACCAACAAAAATAGCTGGATATGAATTGGATAGTTTCATTTTCCACCTCTTGCCTGACAGAATGGGACTCTCTTCTCACTCCTGCCACACGGATGCTGCCCTGGGCTTTGCAAGGAGATGCTGGCATGGGAAATTGTCCTGCCCAGCCACCATCATCCATTCCCTGTCTGCCCCAAGCCCTGTTTTTTTGGCTGGGGAAGGCCAGGGAAGCACAAGGGTGACCTGCTCTGCACACTGGGGTGTTTGGGGAGCACATCACAGCAGTGTGGGCTGCACAGGAGGCTCCAGCCCTGCAGCTGCTGAGGGATGGGTTTGGGCAAGGGGCCCCCAAAAGCAGCAGCATCAACTGTTTTGCCAAAGTTTCCTTCCTCAGAGCCCTGTGGGGCGGACGCAGTGCCAGCAAACCTCTAGAAATGATGTCCTGGAAGGGAAAAGTAGTTCTCTAAGAGGGGCTGGCAGGACCCTCGGAGCAGTGGGGAAGGGATCTGTCCCAAAGGATCCATCCCCAGAGCCACTGGAGACCCCAGCTGGAGCCCAATGGCTGCAGGGAGTGAAACATCATCACTTCACACTGCCAAAACAGTCAGATCTCTCCCACAACACCTGTTCTTCCCTCCCCCTTCCTCCCCAAAATGACTGTTTTCCCTTTGAATTCTTTGGGTTGAAACATTCCAAACGGAGCCAAGGAGCAGCGTGGTTTCCCTGTTCTCAAAGACTCCCTCACCATCAGCTTGCCAAGGCAGGAACCACAAAGAGGGATCCCAAAATTCTGCCCATTAGCCCCATGACTCTGCAAAAAGGACCCCAAAACCTCAAGGCACCGAATGTAAATAAGGAGGAAAACGAGAAGCTAAGAAAGACAACAGGTCCTGGAGCAGAGGACAGAGATGACAGGGCCAGGCAGGATTTCTGGGGCCCAGCTCCAAAAATATTTCATGGCCCATTTTCCTGTGCCTTGGTACAAGACAGGAGAAGCATCTCCCAAAACTGCCCTCACTCAGTGGCTGCAAAGATCCATCACAGCTGAAAGCTAAACTTGCTGAAATGTGCCTGTTTTGGGCCAGGAGCTGGCTGGGGACTCTGCTGCCAGTGGGATTTTGTGCTCCAGAAGCCAAAATTCCCCACTGGGAACCCAAACCCCGGCCAGCCCCGTGCCTTACCGTCACCACGACGTACAAGCACCAGATGAGAGAGGTGAGGTGGAAGGCAACCAGCTGCCCCGACTCATTGAACTTGCTGTGTTTGACCTTGGAGAGATGCAGGCGCCTGTTGATTTTCTGGGAAGGAGCAGAGGGAGAGAGAAGGAACAAGAAAACATGAGCCACCATCAACTCTCGCTCTCCTCATCCTCATCCTCCTCATCCCAAGCCACCCCCAGAGATGAAGGCTCACTCGTCACCACCTTAACCACCAGCCCACCCCCAGAGCAGCATTTAAGTGCAGCAGGACCACATCCCTCCATGGGATTTGAGGGATTTGAGGTAATTTGAGGACACAGGACAGGGAACGGCGCTCACGTCCAGGGCGTACTCCTGCACCACCGCGTGCAGGATGATGGCGATGAAGATGTAGAAGAGGATGGTGACCAGATCCTTCAGCCCGTAGTGATACTGGACCAGCTCCCCATCTGCAGAGAGACCAAAGGGTGGGTCAGAGCCCCACGGCCCAAAGGATTTCCAGGTAAGGGCTTGTAGTGGGGAGCAGCTTGGGTGGGGACACCAGAGAGAGGTCATGACTGTGCCGGTGGCTGTGTGGAAGGCTCTGCTTGGGGTTAGCTCATGGCAGAGGTGGGTGGTTTCCCCTCTAACACTCACACACCTCAAGGGAGGGGACACTGGGGACACCTAAAGCTTCCCCCTGCCACTGGGGACAGCTCTGCTGTGGAGATGGGAATTTATCACCCGGAGGGATGAAGACCTGGGAGGCTGAAGCAGGTGATGGGATCAGAGATGCCCCACGAGGAACATCAGGGCTTGGGATGGGATTTCCACCCCCTCAGTTATGATTCAACACTCCTTCATGATCTCCCACTCCTCCCTGGAAACTGCTGGAGTGGGATTCAGCTGCCTAAACGCAGATGCCTTGTGCTATTCAGAGATCTGAGGCAGCAGCACAGGGCTGGTGGATGAGAAATAGGACCCACAGCAAGCTGTGCTCTTCTGGAGCAACCGGAGACCAAACAGCACCCAAAATACCCCAGACATCTGCATTTAGGTGACTATTTGCAGCCCTGCAGCTTATGGGAAGAAGCAGAGTTGGGAATGCTGCAGGAAGTATCCTCACATGAAGCTCAGCCCACCCCTGGCTGCTGCTCTCCCTCACCCTGATCCTGTCCGTCCTCTCCTGAGATCAGTGCTGGGAAGAGCAATGCTCTGTCACCAGCCCTGTTCACCCTACACAAAGCTTCGTTCCAGATTTCTAAGATTTGAACGGGATTTATGAACACACCTGGCACAAAGATACAAAAACACCCCGTCCTTAGGAGCCCCCAGCGCTGTGCAGACCCAGAGGTAAAAATGGTGCCTGTGTCCCAGAGCAAGGTAAAAGACAGAATTGCAAGGCCAAAGAAAGCAGTATCACTTCCATGTGCTCTGCCTCCTCTCTCCAGGGCACCTCAGAAGCTCTAGCAGGAGCTGTGGGGGATGTGGGAAAGCCTTGGAAAAAATTCAGATTCCTCCCAACAAGCTGCTGCACCAAGGTCTCTCTCCCCACTAGCTCATGCCCTGTATTGATACCCCAATACCTGGTCCTGAGGAGGTGTTTCTGTGCTCCCCCCCGGGGATTTCTGGTAGCAGGAAAGAATAAATCCCTTAAAACAGCAGCGGAAGTTGTCTGGACTGTGCCACAGGGGAGCAGGGACCGCAATTTAATCTGGAGGCTGGATGAGTCCTTCAGCCGTAACATCCAAAGCTTTTAAGGGCAGGGCTTTTATTTTCCGCATGTCTGCCTGATTGCAGCTCCACTAATCCCAGCACCCTGCTCTTTCTGTGGATGATTGCTCAAACACTCCCAATTAACTGCAGTTTTCTGCCACCAGGCCAGGCTCTGTGCCCCAGGCGTTTGGCTCATCCCGAGCCCAGGGCTTTACCCAAACCACCTCCTGCTGTCTCCACGCCAGTGCCCAGATCCCTGCCAGATCCAGAGGGGCTCTGAGCCAGGAAGGCAGCAACCAGCAGCCAAAACAGGAGCAGGGGCTGAGCCTCCAGGCTGGGAGCTGGGACACCTCCTCTGGGCCGTTTGGTTCCGAGCTGCACCAGCTCAGAGCCTCCTGGAGTTACTCCCTGTGAATCAGAACCTGCCTGAAGCAGGGATGCTGTGCACCACCTGCATCCCCACACCCTCCTCTCCAGGTGCCATCCCCAAAAATTAGCAGGACAGGCACGACATGTGCAGCCCCTGCTGCTTAGCAAAGAGGTAAATCCCTCCTGCTCCTCAAGGTGGGACAAGAAGCTGCTCCAGGCAGGCAATCACACAGTTGGATCCTGCCTGGCCAGGCTTGGAGCAGGATCCTCACCCTGCAGGGAGCACAGAGTGGCCTGGCCATGGCAGAAGGAGAGAGGAAGCCCCCAAACTCCCTGGAAAGCGTTTCTTCCCAATGCTGGCAGCATGAGGGCTGGCAGACGTGACCAGAGTGCTCTGAGCCACTCAAACTTTGCTTCTTCCCAAAATATCTGATTTTTGACATCTCCTTTAGTGCCAGACAAGGGCCTGGGCAGTTGATCAGTAGCGGGTGAGCCCAGGCCAGCTGGCAGTGAGGATTTGGGGCAGAGCAGACTCAACCTCCCCTTGGGATATGTGGAGCAGAGGCATCTCTCACCTGCTGTAGGCACACTAACATTATACTGAGGTAAGATGAACAGGAAGGCAGTCTTGGCTGTGACCTGTCAAAGACACACAGAAGGCAGAAAAAGCAGATCAGTTGTTAAATCCATTCCTCTGGACCCATTTTTTTCCCTACCACAACGGGAAAGGCAAATCATCCAGGGAGATGTGCTGGCACCAGCTTCACATGCAGAAACACTGAACCTCGCACTGGTTTCCCGCAAGGTGCCAGATGCACATCCAAAAGGAGAAAAAAAAAGCCTGGGATGAGACATCAGGACACCTGAAATGCAAAGCTGTGCTGCTCACTCTTCATTTATCCCATCATGGAATCGAATCATGGAATATCCTGAGTTGGAAGGGACCCAAATGGATCATTGAAGTCCAACTCCTGGCCCGACACAGGACACCTCAACAATCCCAGCCTGTGCCTGAGAGAGTTGTCAAAACCCTTCTTGAACTCTGTCAGGCCTGGGGCCATGCCCATTCCCTGGGGAGCCTGTTTGGGGCCCAGCCACTCTCTGGGGGAAGAAACTTTCCCTAATATCCAACCTAAACCTCCTGACACAGCTCCAGCCATTCCCTCAGGTCCTGTCATTGATCACCAGAGAGGTGGCCAGTGACTAAATTGCATTTAATTCAAGGGAATGATCCTCCCCAGCAGCAAAGCATGAGGCTTTGTGGGATTGGGACAGAGCATCCACCCCACAGGATGCCCCAAAACTACACCTCTGAGACCAAAGCACCCTCGAGCTGGGGCCACAGCAAAACCAGTGCACAGACACCCAACACCAAATATGCCTTCATCCCATCCAACCCCACACTGGCAGCAGGTCCCCAGATTTCCCCTTTCCAAGGGCTCCCAGCCAACCCTCCAACGCTTCACATACGCCCACCCTCAAACACAACCAGCCCCAAAAAATCCTGTGCCCGTTGAACGCCGACGGAGATGAGCTGCATTTCACACAGATGTGGCTGCCACTGCTTCAGAGCTGCAGGCTATTAAAAATCTCAGCTGGAAATTGCTCCACAGCTTGTGGGGGAGACAGGGGGATTTTGCCAAGAGTTCCCATCCTGCCACCACCAGCATTGAGCAACCGGAGCAGGCAGCCCCGGCTCGGGGACAGCCAACTCCACGGTGTATTTTCAAGATGTTTGGGGATTTTATTGTTTTTTCCACTTAAAAAAAAAAAAAAAAATAGGAAATCCCACATGTTGTGCTCTGTTTGTGGAGGAGTAGATGGAGTAGATGCAGGAGATGGGAGACCACGGGCAGAGCTCGGGGTGGGAATGGAAAAAGTGCATCACCTGGCCTCAAGCTGGCTGAGGGAGACACTTCTGGCTCCTACAGACCGTGCTGGCTGGGAAAGCCAAGTTGCTTCATCCCAGAGCTGTACAGAGCATCCAGGACCTGGAGTTTACATCCAAAGCTTGCCACAGGCTGGCACAGGGCACGAAACAAAGGCATGGAGCCAGCGGTGGCTGTGGTGCTGCAGGGATGGGCGGCCGTGTCACGGACGTGCCAACAGCAGCAGGCACTGATGGATTTACAGCTCCCCGAGCACCTGGCTGACATCCATTGCTGTAAATAGCTGGGAACAAGACATTGTCTCCAGGTGAAGCCTCCTAACCTGCTGGAGGGGTCACAGGCCAGAGCTGTGAGTCCCAGAAAATGACCTCAAAGTATCCCCAGGGTGGGGAGCAATGCCCGCACAGAGCTCAGCCCCAACACAGTTTCCAAGGATTCTCCTTATCTTCTTTCCCAGAGGGCCTGGTAGGAAGGTTCCTCCACCCACTCCAGCATCAAGCTGTGCTTTGTCCCATCTCCACACCTTCCCGAAGCAGGGCTGAAGAACCACCAGCAGCTCTGGAGCCACCTCAGCACCCCTCCACCTTTCCTTACAGAGGGGTAGCAGGTTGTTTTCCTAAAGTCTGAGTGAAATATTCGAACAGCCAAAGATAAATGTAACCCCCTGGATGCAGGCAGGCTCCTGACAGACTGATTTCCAGGGACAAACAGCCTCTCTGCTCCATGTGAGAGATGGGGGAGCTCAGGCACACACCTGCAGCCACCCACTAATGCCACAGCACCAAAATTTGAACTCCAGGCATCCAACTTTCCCATCCCACAGAACCTACAGGGAGGGAAAGTCTCCTCTCGGGCACCAAAGGCATTTCTGTCTCCTGCAACCAGCTGGGAAGTGATCATTGCTCAGAGCACAACCCTTTACCAGTGGGCACAGAGGGACAGGTGACTTGAATGAAGTCACAGCTGAGCTCCATCAAGTGAACATCAGGCTCCAAAATCCCCCATAACCCTCCCAATATCCCTTCCACCACATCAGCACCCATTGCTACACAGCCCTGAGCAGACAGAATGAGCAGCTTAAGCCTCCTGGAAAACAGGGAACACCTGAGCCATGATCTCCAGCAATGCCACCTCCAGCTCCCCTGTAAGGCAAAAACCAAGTTTCCTTGGCTTGGGAAATAGGGATGAGCACCAGGGATGGCAAAACTCTTTAGAGCCTGCCTTGAGCATTTCACAGGCAGCCATGGAAAGCAGAAGTTTGGAGTGGGAAGGGCAATGTGAGGATTATTCAGAGGCACAAGACTCGCTGTCTGCTTGCTCTGAAACAAGATGCTGGTATGGGAAAGGAAGTGCTGGGCACGCTTCTGCCCTGCAGGGCAGCAAGAACAGCCAGAGCTGCCACTGAACTGCTGCTGGCAGGGGCAGAATTCAAGGAATCATAGA
Organism: Edolisoma coerulescens; assembly: GCA_013397115.1. NCBI lineage: Eukaryota > Metazoa > Chordata > Aves > Passeriformes > Campephagidae > Edolisoma > Edolisoma coerulescens. The sequence goes on from VWZW01002568.1 coordinate 2,356,311, forward strand.
GTAATTTAGGTTGGAAAAGCCCTCTAAGATCACAAAGTCCAACCATTCCCCCAGCACTGCCAAGCCCAACACAAAGCCAGGTCCACAAGTGCCATATCTACACAATTTCTGAACACTTCCAGGGATTGTGGCTCCACCACTTCCCTGGGCAGCCTGTTCCAATGCCTTATCAACACAGAAATTACTCCTCATATCCAACCTAACCCTTCCTGGCACAACCTTTTAGAGCGAGGGAGAGGGATTTGTCTCCATGGGACACACAGAGTAGGGACCATGCAGCAAAGGCTGTATATCAATTTCTCATTCACTCCCTGACCTGCATTAAGGGCACCTCCATGCACAGGGAGATGTTCCTCATCCCAGCCTAATCCTGCCTTACATGAGGGATGTGGCACTTGGGGACACAGCCCAGTGGTGGCCTTCGCAGTGCTGGGGGATTGGTTGGACTCGATGGCCTTAGAGGGCTTTCCCTGCATTAATGATTTGATAATTCTGTGTGCCAGAACCAGGGAAATTTGGGAAGCAGTTGTCCTGAGAGCTCTCTACAGCCACGAAGAAGGAACCACATCCTCAGCAGCCAAGTGGCTTTCTCGTGGTTAAAGCCACGAACTCAAGGACCAAAGTGCAGATGGATGGTGAAGAGGCAAAACTCAAAGTGTCCACCAGGACCAGGGTTTCCTGAGATGCCTGGATCAGCCAGGACAGGGATGAGGCTTTCTCATGGCCAGAAATCAGATCAGCACATCCACCTTGCAGCCCTGGGTGGCAGAGCAACAGATAAAGCCAAGCAATCCCAGCACTACCACACATTTCCTATCTCCCACCAGGCATTTACTCCCTGATAATGCAGTGACTGGAAAAATCCACACCCCGGCTATCCTGGAGATTGCTGCCTAATTCAGAGCAGCAAAGCTCCACCCATCCATTTTTAGAATCCCAGAATGGTTTAGGTTGGAAGGGACCTTAAGGATCATGTTCCAACCCCCTGCCATGGGAAGGGACACCTTTCACAGACCAGGGTGCTCTGAGCCCCACCCAGCAACTTTAGAAGATGCTGTTTTTAACCTGCCATGAAATGCTCCACATCAAAATCCCAACTCCACTTGTGCAGGCATGCAAGCAGCTTTTAAAAAGGTGCCTAAGCACACACATCCAGGCAGTTTAGCACCTCTCCCAAAATCTACCCACTGCAACTCTCAAACATTTATATTTTCAGGAATGAGGGATAATTTTTGAGCATCCTTCCCCAGGGCACTCTGTGAACTCCTTGCCCAGATTAGCTGTGGCTGCCCCATCCCTGGAAATGTTCAAGGCCTGGTTGGACAGGGCTCTGAGCAATCTGGTCTGGTGGAAGGTGCCCCTGCCCATGGCAGAGGGCTGGAATGAGATGAGTTTCAAGGTCCCTTCCAACCCGAACCATTCCAGGATTCTATGAAACCCATTTCCCTTCTCAAAAGCCTCATCCCAGTGGAATTTGTCTTCACCCCAGCCAGGAGCCCCCAGGCACACCACCATCCCCACGGTCCTGCTTGAGTTAAAGCCACCCTGGAGGAAGGAAGCAGCTCCAAACCTCTGGCCGGGGAGGCTGGGGGAGTTTCTGCAGTCAGAATTGGGAAAATATTTCCAGGGCTTGAAAAACAAACTAATTACAGACAAAATGCTGTCCAGAGGCTTTTCTCACAACTTTGGGTTTCTTTTCCCCCCACTAGACAGAGTTTATTGAAAGACAAACTTGCTGCTCCACCGTATGGATTGACACAGGCCCTATATGTAAACTGAAGCCCAAACTTTGGACCAAAGCCTTTCAAAGTAAACATCTGGCTTTGACAAAAAGCCCTCCCCAAGGGCAGTGCAGCCCCTCTGCCCCCACAGACAAACTCATCCCCCAGCACAACACGATTTCCATTGCCTCACCCTCCCTCCTGTTTATCCCCTTTTAAAAGTAAACCTAAATACTGCTCTTTTTTTTTTTTCCCTTTTTCCACTCTTCCCCAGCTATTTGACCCTTACGCCGCCCGCGTGCCTCAGTTCCCACATCTGGCAAAGATCAGGGGAGGCAGGAACGCATTTTGTTTTCCCTCATTAACAATGAGAAGGCCTTAATTTTTAGAGTACTACGGAGGGGACTGGGAAGGGGAAAGTATATTTAGCAGGAAGCCTGGAAATAGCAGCTCATTCGTCAGCCACCTTCTCCTGACAGTGTCACAACCCAGAGTTTGGGAGCCCGTGACTCACGTCCCACAATCTGCACATGGGGGAAAGCCCAGCAAGGCCAGGGAACCACTTCTAAAACAATGGTTTATAACTTTATTTCATCACCCCACGCGTAAGACTGAGCCTCAGCTTCCCCACCTCAGAGATTACGATAGCAGCCCCCATCTCATAGAGAAGCTTCTCCAAAATCAGCAAAGTCTCTCCCAAACTTGACCCAACACCGCTCAGAGGAGCCAGCCCTGGTGGGACACAGGTTAAACCCAGCCTGGTCTTGGCTTCATTTTTCTGCAAAGCAGGGTGGAAAAAGACATGCAAAGTGATTTCTGCATGAGGATGGGAAGCACCTGTTTTGCGTTTCTGTACAGAGTCACTCAAAATAGTTTTTCACCAAAAAAAAAAAGGGGAGGTTTTTCTTTCTGGGAGGTTTTCTTTTCTTCCAGCAGCCATGCACACGTGGCAAAATCCCTCTCTGGCACCAGGCAGATGCACACCAGGTGTGTTTTCACACCCTGAAGGCTTAGGGCTGGCTGGGAAGGAAAAACACTTTGTAGTGCCCAGCTCAGAACAGCTCTTTTTGGGGAAACTCCCTCCAAGCCCGGGGCTTCCCTCCCTGAGCAATGCTGTGATCCTCAAAAACACAAACAGCACTGGAGTAATCAACTCCAACACACCTGTAACACCAAGGAGAAGCCTCATGCCATCGAATCCCATCGTGACCAGTACCTGCTCCCTGCCACAGAGGAATTACCAGCTTGGTGAATCCATCTGGATGGGGAAAGGCTGTGCACCCAAAAAGATGCTCAAGGTGTAGCTTGTGCTGTGCTTGGAGAGCAGGAGACCCATGGCAGCCCCCAGCATCACCCCGAGCAGGGTGCCGGGGCAAGGAAGCACCCTGCTCCTGAGGGATGCCTGGGAAAAGGTTAAAAACCTTATTTGTGTCTTCCCAAAAAAACCTTCCCTGCAGGAAACGGCCTATTGTGAGCAGGATTCGGCCTTTTCCGCTGAGCCTGAGCTTGGCTGTGGCCACTGGCATTGGGGAAGGTGGAAGCAGGGCTGCAGGGTGGGAAGCAGGGAGGAGGAGAAGGGACAGTGACAGGTCCTCCTCACCACGGCAAGGGATCAGAGCTGCCACCAAAACTCACCACAGAGGTGGCACAAATGGGCACGGAGGGGTTGGAGGGCTGGGCAGGAGCAGAACCTGATTTCTCGTCCAGGGGAAAAGAAAGCAGAAGGAATAAATGTAGTAATAAAATAAACTACAATACACACAAGGACCCAAGGAGCTGTCCCAAACCCCATGCCAAGGGGAAGGCAGGGATGATGCTGCCGGGCATAGGGAGCACTGGAAGCCGCCCTGGCACGGCAAGCATTGTCTCCCTGAGGTCTGCTGGGAGAGCAGCAAACTGCTGTCTTCAGCATCCGAGGGAGATTTAATTAAAAGATATTAAAAAAACCCCAAAACACCACAAACCCCTCCCTGCTGCCACCTCCACGGGGGGGTTCATCACGTTTCAAAACCTCACAGCACCGTATCAACCAAAAGCACCACAGCAGCAAGCCCAGGTACCACCTCTCCAGGACGGGGCTCCCAACACGCAACCAAAACATCTGCACGGAGAAACCCTGAGAGAGACGTGCAACCTCAGTGGCATTTTCTTTTTAAAGTACGAGTTCGAAACTTGCAGCCCAACTTTGCAGCATTTGCATGGGGCTTTGGAATACAGCTGGCCCTCCTGGGTCGGTTTTGGAACCCTTAAATAAATATATATACATGCACAAGGACACTGAAAGGGGTTCAAGTGCTGGAAGAGACTCGTTCATTCAATGAGTTCGCAGTAAAAAAGAAAAGTGGGATAGAAAAGCAGGGGGTTCCAGCGGGGAGGAATTAAGGAAATGGATTTCCTCCTCCTGCGATTTGCTCCAGAAGGAGCCTCTCTTCCCTCGCCAGGCCCCCCGGCCACCCCTTTCCCATCCGGATTTGCTTTGAAACGTGGCACTGCCGAAGGGGAGGGCTCAGCGGCGGAGGCGGGGGGGTCCCGGCCGGCGGTGCCGCTGCCCACGGCCCGGAGCCTCGGCGGGGGATGCCCGGGGCCGAGCGAAGCCGCCGGGAAGGGAGAGCGAAGGAGCCGGAGCAGCGGCAGAGAGCGGCGTTCCCGGCACGGCGATGCTGGGACAGCGGCCTTGCCGGGGGTCTGCGGCCACCCCGGCAGGGCGAAGGTATCCCGAGGAGGAGCGGGGATGCCTTCCCACGGCCCGCAGCACAGCGGGATGGCCGGGATGGGGAAGGGCCGGCGAGCGTCTACCCCAGGCCCAGGAGCCCCCGGTGCTCGTCGCACGGCCCGGGGTCAGCGGGCTGCGGAGAAAACACCTGGAAAAGGGCTATTGTTAAATGAAAAAAGGCGAAAAAAAAGAAGGCGCAAAAAAAAAAAAAAAATTCTTTCCATTTCCAAGAGCTGGGAATATCAGACAAGGCTTGGCTTCTCGCTGCGTGGGGCTGATGTGCCCCGCAGTGCTTGGGACACCCCGGCAGCTGCGGTGGGTTTGGGGCAGGGGGTTTGACACGCCCTGTGCTCCCCCTTCCCCAGCCAGGGACCCCCGGCAGGGCTGGAGCGGGGGACAAGGATGCGCCACCCCTAAAGCCAGCGCCAGGCTGGGTCCCCGTGGGAATGCGGGGAAGCTCTCCAGTGGTGGGTGAGATGGGGAATGAATGGGGCGGCACTGTGACCCCCAGACCGAGGGGGTCCCGCACCCCACAGCCCCCTCCCCGTGCGGGAAGGGGGCACCTGGCCTGGGTGCGGCCCCCCCGAGCCGAGACA
>VWZW01002568.1:2372530-2392595 GCA_013397115.1 Edolisoma coerulescens
CCCCCCCAGCAACGCAGCAGTGCCATTCATAACCAGAGAATCCCAAATTGGTTTGGGTCGGAAGGGACCTTAAAGCTCATCTCATTCCACCCCCTGCCATGGGCAGGGACACCTTCCTCTATCCCAAGCTGCTCCAAGCCCCATCCAGCCTGACCCTGGACACTTCCAGGGATCCAGGGACAGCCACAGCTTCTCTGGGCACCCTGAGCCAGGGCCTCACAGGGAAGAATTTCCTCCTAATAACCAATCTAAACCCACTCTCTGTCAGTTTGAAACCATTCCCGCCAGAACTCCATCTCCCAGCCCGCCCAGGGGGTTCGCAGCCCTTGTCCTTATCTCCAGCTGCCGGCTCCCGGTGGCTTTGTCAGCTGTGGCACAGCCACCGCCACCGAGGGGCCGGGCCCCAAGGAGGGCTCTGATAAAAAGCTCGGGTTCCAAAATAAACAAATAAATAAATAAATGGGGAGGAAATCGATTTTTCATATTAGAAATCCAGGAGGACGGCTGGGCCCGCGGGGATGCCGAACGCCCGCGCCCACCGTGACAGAACCGCGCATCTCCCCAAGCGCGGGGGCACAGAGGTGACCCCCCTCTTCCCGGTCCCCGGGGGTGACCCCGGCCCTCCGGGATGGCCGCAGAGGGGTCACTGCCATCACCCCATCCGCCTTCCCCCCCGCCTCCGCGGGATCGCAGCCCCCCACGCATCCTGCGCGCATCCTGCGCGCTCACTCACGGGCGCCGCTCTCCGCCGCCAGCAGCGCCAGGCTGAGCCTGGGGACGGCCCCGCGCATCCTGGGAGCAGGACAGGGAGGAGGAGAAGGAGGGAGGAAGGGGAGGAGAAGGAGGAGGAGGAGGAAGAAGGAGCCACCGGGGCCGGTCCCGCTCCGCCCGCCCCTCCCCGGCCTCACCGGGCACCTCCCCCGGTGTCCCCTCCCCGGGCAGTGTGACATCACCGTGCTTGCGTCACCCTCGGGGGCTTGGGGACACAGAGACCGAGGGGGCTTCGGCAGCCCGAGACGCCTGGAGCTACTGTGCACTGCCACAAGCCCGTCCCGGTATCCCCAAAATTGTTGTGCACCGGCACAAGCTCACGCCGATGTCCCCCGGGTTCTTGTGCGGTGGCACAAACCCACCCTGATGTCCCCTGGCTTCTTCAGAACTGGCTCAAGCCCACCCAGATGTCCCCCGGGTTCTTGTGCAGTGGCACAAGCCCTCCCCGATGTCCCCCAAATTGTTGTGCCCTGGGACACTCCCACCCAGATGTCCCCCAAATTGTTGTGCCCTGGGACACTCCCTCCCCGATGTCCCCCAAATTGTTGTGCCCTGGGACACGCCCACCCCGATGTCCCCCAAATTGTTGTGCACCGGCACAAGCCCTTCCCGATGTCCCCCAAATTGCTGTGCCCTGGGACACTCCCACCCCGATGTCCCCCAAATTGCTGTGCCCTGGGACACGCCCTCCCCGATGTCCCCCGTGCGGTGCCCGCGATGTCCCCGCGCCGCGGGGATGAGCACTAGGTGGCAGCTGGGACTTGGTGTGCACAGAGCCATAAATCAATCCCGTTGTTTTCCCGCCCCACCACGGAGCTGAAGCCGCTGGTGTGAAATGGGATCCCGAGCGTCGGAGGTTGCAGGGGCCCTCTTGTGTGCAGTTGCTTTTTATCCCGATTTCCATCCCCGATGCTTTTTAGAAAATAAATGCCCAGCAGGTCGCTACAGGAAAAGGCACGAAGTGGGGTTTAATTAAGTCAAAATATCACTTATGGTTTTGGTGGTTTCTGCAAAATGCTGCAGGAAGCTCCCAAAACTTTGTGCAGCAGCTGGGCTGTTGGATGTACCTGTGTTCAGGGGCTTTCATATATTTATTGTTGTTTTTTTTAAATTTTATTGAGGTTTTTTTGCAACTCTGGCAACAAAGCCCAGGCCCTGCTGTGTAACAGGAGCCACCAAACTGCTCAGAAATGTCCTTCCTTGCCTGGCTTTTCCTACTCGTGGGAGCATCCCCAGGCTCTCTGTGGGTCTCCAGCACTGCTTTTCACCAGGAACTTGGCATCTTTGCAGCCTCAACTCCATCTGGTTGGGTTTGGGGGCCCTTTGGGTGTAAAGGACACCCCCCTTTCCCTCCTGTCCCACTGCCATGCCTGTATTTGTGTTTCATTAATTAACGATGTTGTGCTGCTGGGCCCAGCTCCAGCAAAGCATTTTAATAAAGTCAGGGGTGTAATTAGGGCTCTGGAGCTGAGCGAAGCTCAGTCTTGGCTGCCTCTGTCCTCCACAGCAGCAAATACCACGTGGCCCATTCCTAGAAAACCCAATTTTTTGCATACAAAGCACAATTCAGCCTCTAATGGGCACCAAAGCCCCTTCCAGCACTGAGGGTGGGATGTGGAAGAACTATTTTTGCAAATTCAGCAGTGAGAAAGCTGCCAGGGTCCATGCAGGGACAATGTGACCCTTCTTGTCACCCACAGAAGACGTGGGAACCTCATCCCCTCATCTCCCCTGTCCCCCAGCATCATCATTCCCACCCTGAGGTGTCTCAGCTGCCTTTCCTCAGTCTCTCCTCCTGAGTTCCAAGCCAGGAATAAATCCTGTGCCATCTTCACCCCGGAACTCTGCCAGGCAGAGAAGGAGAAAGCCAGAGGGCCTTCCAGAAGATATTCCCAGAGCAAGCCACCCTCCCTTCCAGCTCCCAGTTGCTCTGGCTGCCCCCCAGCCACTGGTTTGGCTGCACTTTCCTCTGCTGGATTTCAACACCCAGGAGCCTCTTTTGCTAAAAAACTCCTCAGGTCTCCAACAAAGCTACATCCTGGAGAAGAGAAGGATCCAGGGAGACCTCAGAGCCCCTTCCAGTGCCTAAAGGGGCTCCAGGAGAGCTGGAGAGGGACTTGGGACAAGGGATGGAGGGACAGGACCCCGGGAATGGCTTCCCACTGCCAGAGGGCAGGGTTAGATGGGATATTGGGAAGAAATTCTTCCCTGTGGTGGTGGAAGGGTGGTGAGGCCATGGCACAGGTTGCTCAGAGAAGCTGTGGCTGCCCCTGGATCCCTGAAAGTGTCCAAGGCCAGGCTGGATGGGGCTTGGAGGAATCTGATCTGGTGGAAGGCATCCCTGGCCATGGCTCCAGCCCTTGGAGCATCTCCATGGCCCCCTCTGGACTCTCTCCAGCAGCTCCAAGGCTTTCTTGTGCTGGAGACCCCCAGATCTGGGCTCGGTGCTCCAGGTGAGCTGCCCACAGGTGACATCACACAGACCCAGCTGTCCCTCACATGCTGAGCCCCTTCTCAGCCCAGATGTTTGGCTGCACATCTGTCTGCAAGCACCTCTCAACACCTCAGGGAAGGGTTTCAGCAACAGCCCCGCCCTGATGGACCCGGGGACCGGGGCACATCTTCTGCAGGTCCTTCCCTTGCCTGAGGAGATGCAGCAGAGCAGCTCTGACAGGTGACTGTGGATGATGCCAGGAGATGCAGAGATTCGATTTTTCCCCTGTAAAATGTACATTTTCTTGCTGTAAAATGGTGATTCTCAGAACAGCTGGTCCTGGCTCCCAGCAGAACATTCGCCTTCCTGGATTAGGTGCAAAGGACCCAATTCCAAAGCTGCTTGTGGGAGCTGCTCTGTAAAAGTGACCACAGCACAATTATGTTTAACCGTGTTGTGGCACCTAATAAGTTCAACATGCGAGTATTTTATCTCAAAAAAAGCAAAAATAAGGAAAGAAAAGCACCCAAAGGAGCAGTCCAGGGAAACAAAAAGCCTGCGGGCAGCCTGAAAGCTGCTGAAAAGGCTGTGCTGGAAACCTCAGTGAAAGAGTTGCTTTGATTGGGGAAGAAAACAAAGAGATCTAAGAAAAATCCCTGCAGGGCATGAAGGGCGAGCCCAGGGAGGCGCTCGCAGGGGATGAGCTCAGCCGTGCTCCAGCAGCTGCCAGAGGAGAAGGGCACCTCCCATGGAACGGGGCCGGCCGGATTCGAGTAGGAAAGAGGGATAAAAGGGAAGTGAAGATCCGTTTGCAACAGGAATTTATAGAAATGTCTGTAAATGTATGGAAAGCAGGGAGCCATTGGAGCCTTGGTGAGAAAGGAGGAGGATGCTCAGGAGCGCTGTGCTCAGAGAACTCTTCTGTCCGTGGCAAGAGAGTAAAGATTGTAATAAAACTAATATTGCTGGGCATGGGCTGTAATAGTTTCCATGAATAGATATGGCATAAAATATCTTATCTGCCATGCAGGTAACCTAGCAATGAAAATGTTTTGGCGCAAAAATTTGAAAAAAAACTCAAACCATTTTTTCCTTTTTTATTCATAACTCTTAGGTTTCTGTTTTCCTCTCTCACTTTTTTCCCTACCATTTCCTAGTGCAGATCTTTTCCATGTTCTTAATTGTCCAGATTTTCCCTTCCAACAGCAGAAATTGTGTAGAATTAATGACAGCTCATTAACCTTCTTTCCTGAATTTCCAAAGAAAAACTAACTTCCTGTTTAACGTAGATTTGGTGGGGTTTATTTTAACATAATTCCAGCTGATGATTTTTTTTTCTGTTTGTAAGGAAATATAAAACCTCTGCAAACAGATGGCAACAGAGACCTTGAGTGAGTTGCTGTGGCCCAAGATTTGCTCAAAGGGAGGTGGCCCGAGGTGGTTTTTCTCATCTCAACTCATTTCCCGAGGCGATGCTGCAATGGCTTGAAAGCCAAACCTTGGTTCCTCCTAGGAGGACGACAGCAAAGAGGATTCATTGGGTGTCCCCAGAGCTCCCCGAAGCCTCACTGGCCTCCAGAAGGCTGTGGAGGTCAAACATCCCTCACCACCCTCCAGAAACAGCACAAACCCACGCTCTGCTCCTTCATCTTCATCCGGGTGGCCGACACTGGTCCTGGGACTGTTCCAGCCTAGAGCCTCTTCCTACCTGGTAATGACCAAAATATTCTCATTATCCAGCCTCTCTTAAAAGGTTTTGTCCTTCTTAAACGGGCTGGAGACTTCGTATCTTTCATGTTTATCTGGATTTTGTTTTATAGCCTTAACTGTGCAGTGGCTCCAGTCTGACATGAGCCCGTTCTAGAGGTGTCAAATGTTGATAAAGGAGAGGAGTTTTCGTTGGCTGCAGGAGATGCAGATACTAAAAAAATTTATCCTGGAAATCATGTAATTTTTGAGGTGAAAAATAAACAACAGCCTCTAAGCAAGAATAAGGAGAAACTGGATTTTGATTCAATTGCGAAGGAACTTTTTCTGCTCTCTTTTTATTCGACAAACTTGAGAACACCCATGGGTTTGTTTTGTATAAATATAGCAAAAAATGTCTTATTTTTCTTTCTGAATTAACAGCTTTAACTTCCATAAGGCAAATAAAATTTATTGCATTGCATTGCAAAGTATTGAGAAATGCAGGATAAATAGCTGGTTACTTGATGCATTAATTAAAAGGGGGTTTAAAATTGAAATTTTTGCATGGAAGATTTTTCCTATGCCATGATCCTATGTGTGCGCCAGGAAAATCTTAGGACAATAGACATTATTATGACAAAAATGTCTAATAAACTCTTTTAGGTAATTGCCAGGTCTTGAAGAACATTTCTCTGTGTCACTTCTGGGACTGTGGAGGGACAAGCCTCTAACCCATGTCCTGGTCTCCTTTCTTTGCAGTGACCCGAGTTCCCAGCCCACCCTCTGCCATGAAAATCCTTCCTTTTCTCCTTGTTCTCCTCTTGGTGGCATTCCATGGAGCTGCAGGTAAGGTGTAAATGAAGGTGAGGGACTAAAGAGAAGATGTTGGTGTCTTGCAAAGGTCTCCTGTCCCCTTTGGGATGTGGCCAAGCTGCCTCCTGCAAAGAATCCTCACACAAATCATCAAAACTCGTTGGCAGATTACAGATGAAAAATGAAATTAGCAGACAAATCCTCCAAGTATCACTTTGAAAGCACGAGGGGCAACTCCATAATTACCATTCAGCCCCAGTGTTTTCCCTGTTAAACCCTGCAGGATTGTACTTAAATCACTTTGCCTCTGAGTCACCCAACAAACAAATTAAATCATAATCAGATATTCTAAAAGCACACAGAAAAAATAAAAAGGAAATCTGGTCCCATGTTCTTCAGATATCCTTTGCTTTAGGAGCTGGGACATGGGGTGGAGAGGCAAAAAATCATGAGTTAGGATTTAAATGCTACTGGCTGCGTCTCCTTGGTGGAGAAACCTGTCACCCATAAGGGGTGGTGTAGGCTATGCCTGTTGGGGGGCTGCAGAGGTGTCTGGAACCCCAAACCAACTCTATTGTCCAGAAAAAGGGATTGTATTTTAATATCAGCCCTGAAAATGGCACAGCTACGTTTGCAGGGGGCTCTGTGCACAAACAAGGGCTGGCGGAGGTTTGATCTCTGTGGGAACAGGGTGGAAAGCATCCTCTGGGGAAGTAAGGATGGGAAAAGACTGTGATGGACTGCAGGAGAGCAGAAATGTGGGAGAAGTGTCATTTAAATCCCTGGAGGGATTTAAAATATGCCTGGATGTAGCACGTGGGGACATGGGTTAGTGGTGGGCTTGGCAGTGCTGGGTTAACTGTTGGACTTGATGATCTTAAAGCTCTTTTCCAACCTAAATGAGTCTGTGATTCTATGATTCTATGTCGTTGTCTGATCTTGTTCTTACCTGGGCCTCTGCTTATGGCACTTCCCAGACACTGGGCAAAGAGTTCCTTTGGTCTATTTTTTGTCCATATTTAACACACAGTGGATGTTTGAGCTGTTTTCAGTAGGACCTTCTGGGTATCTTAAAGCAAGAAATTTATCTGTATCTGGAAAAAATAAGTGTTTCTGAGAGCTCAGAGTGCTCACAGTCACCTCTGCAGTGCCCCACAGACAGATAGTTTCAGACCAGGAGTGTTTTATTCACCCTTCCAAGCACTCCTTTATTTCTCCCTGGGATTTTCTGGGTGTGCATGTATCACTCCACTGACACGCTGGGAATCCCAGCACACCAGGGATGTGCTGGATGCACTGTGCAGATGTAATATCCATTATCTGTTTGCTCCCCTCTCTCTGAATACCCTGGACTTAGGGTTGTTCCATGGATGAGCTGGAAATTGGAATTCATTGGTCCATGTGCACTCAGTCAGGTGCATCCAGAACGCATCAGCTGCCAGGCTACATCTTTATTAATTGACCAAACAGGGCCAGGCAAACTCCTGCCTAATTGCTAGTCTGCTCCCTGGGGTCGTTCTGATCCCTGACAATTAGCACTTTCATGGATAAAACCTGCTCTGGGAATAGCACAGGCTGGTGGCCATTCCCAGAAGGCAGTTGGGATGTGGGTATCCTATTTTAGCAGGGAATTCAGTTTAGCCCTGTAGAGAAGAGCAATTCCAGGCTGTTCAGCCCCAGACCCAGAGGGCAATGCCTGGTGTGCAGGGTTTGGTGGCATGGAAGTGTTGTTCTGCATGGATTGATGGATTTATCCGTGTCTGGGAGCCATCCCTATGAACACCAGGATCTGTTTGAGACGTGGGTGAAATGTGTAGGGAAGGAAACAGCCAAATCTATACAACCATGGAATCATGGAATTGTTTGGGTTGGAAAGGACATTAAGGATCATCTCATTTCATCCTCCTGCCATGGGAAGGGACATCTTCCACTATCCCAGGTTGCTCCAAGCCCCATCCAGCCTGGCCTTGGACACTTCCAGGGATGGGGCAGCCACAGCTTCTCTGGGCACCCTGTGCCAGGGCCTCACCACCCTCACAGGGAAGAATTTCTTCCTAAAACCTAATCTAAATATGTCCTCTTTTAGTTTAAAATCATTCCCCTCTGTCCTATCACTGTCTGTTCATATTAAAATTCTTTTTTCCCCTCTTTTTTATACAAGTGGGATGCTCCCAGATGAGCTAGTGCATCTCTCCTGAATTGTGATCTGCAGGACTTTCAGAGCTGCTAAGTGTCTGCTTACTGTTTTCTATCAGGTCTCTGATGTCCATCCCTAAAATCTGGGTTCCTAAGGGAGTCTTGGGCCTGGAGACACATTAGAAGAAGGAATTAGAGCATTTGCTTGGTTGTTCTGCCCACAGACCTCCTCCTCTGAGGGTTGAAATGTCATGACTTTGTCAGCTCACAGGGATTAAGCAAAATGCAAATCCCTGCCAGAAAAACATCTCCCATTTTTGTTTATTTGTTGGTTTATTTGTTCTTTTTTAAGGTAGAATCTTGGCAAGACCCGGGAGACCTTACATGGAGTGTGGATATCGTGGGACTTTCTGCCACAGGGGCAAATGCCCTCGTGGCAACGATTACCTGGGGTCGTGTCGTTCCGGGTATAATTGCTGCAGATGGTAAGTTTGGGATTTATCTGGGGCAAAGATGACTTCCCAAATGATCATTTTAATCCCAAGTAGCAGGATTTTTCTCATAATCATAATTCTGGAAACCCTGGTATATCCTTTCCTTTGTGTAGGCTGTAGTGGAGCTGATTGTGGAGAATCTCCGGGAATGATCACTTTTGATATCGTTGGATTCAAGGAGCTGTTGGACCAGCCACCAAGGATTTGTCATTCTCCTTTCAATAAAAGCAAGATCTGGGGAGGCTGCATGGCTGCCCTGTGTGGTGTTGTCATTCATTTCCAATAGTAATTCACTTCCCATTCATTTCCCAGGTCTTATTTCCATTAAGAATTTTAAACAAGAATTCTGAAATCAATTTAAACCTGCCAGGAATGTGTAGCCCACCAAAATATTTTCCCCTCCTGGGCTGCTGATTGAGTGAGTGCTGGCAAGTTCTCCACACATGCCTGCTAGGGAATTCTCTGTCGTGACAATAACTGGGATCAGTCACCATTTCCACTGGGAGCACAAAAGTCTTCTCCAGTGTGACACTTTGCAGCACCTCTGCTCTGAAAACTTGGGGCTCCCATCTCCCCAGAGCTTTCAGACCTGGGAACAGCATCTTGTTTTATTATAGGAACTAAAGACACACTGAGCAGGACAAATTGATAATTTGAAGCCTGATTTTACCCTTGGTTTTTTCTGTCTGATGTAAATTTGGAGTGAATCTGCAAAATTTGTATCGGCTGCAGTAGGAAATCAGGAGATCAGGGTGAGACCTGTGACATTGCTTGAGACAATTAGAAACACATATGAGAGGCCAATTCCTCGGTGACTTTGATCACTTCTCTTCTAAGAGATTTACCCTGTCCTGCCCTGGACCACAACAGAAACCTCAGAAGGTGCAGCTCCTGTCTCTGCATCTGCTCCTGCACAGTCAGGAGCATCCTTGTGCTGACAAGGAATCCTTGGTGCCCAGAGAAGCTGTGGCTGCTCCATCCCTGGAAGTGTCCAAGGCCAGGTTGGATGGGGTTGGAGCAACCTGGGGTAGTGGAAGTTGTGGGGTTGATCAAGATGCTCTTTAAGGTCCCTTCCAACCCAAACCATTCTGGGATTCTGTGAAGGGAGGAGCAGTCATGGTTGACTTTTTAAGGGAAGCAACCAACCCAAGTGCAAAGGACTAACTTAGAGCCCTGGGCTCCCCATTTGTTGCAGAGCATCTGCCCACCCTTCACAGAACCACAGAATCACAGAATTGTTGGGGTTGGAAGGCACCTCTGGAGATCATCCAGTCCAACCCCCCTGCCAAGGCAGGGTCACCTGGAGCAGTGACACAGGGACACGTCCAGGTGGCTTTGGAGTGTCTCCAGAGAGGGAACTCCACAGACTCCCTGGACAGATGTTCCAGTGCTCTGACATCTTCAATGCAAAGAATTTCTTCCTCATGTTTAGGTGGAACTTCTTGTGGTTTATTTTATGGCCATTGCTCCTCATCCTGTGGCTGAGCACCACTGAACAGTCTGTCACCATCCCCTGACGCCCCTTGGAGATATTTATATGGACTGTTGAGATCCCCTCTCAGTATTCTCCAGACTGAACAGGCCCAGCTCCCTCAGTCTCTGGGCCTGTTCAGAGCAGGTGTTTCTGCAGATGACTCTGCCACCATTGAAACCACAGCCCTGTGCAGGGCAGGAAGCTCAGCCAACGGCCTCCTCCCAGGGATCTCCCTTGATGGAAACCTGAGGAAGTTGCCAAGTGGAGCCAAACCAGCAATTTACAGTTGATGTCCTAAGAAGGTTTTGCAAAATCCACAGTAGGTGAGTGTTTCACAAACTGGAATGGCACAAGAGTTTTGCTCAAAGACTGAGGACTTTGCAGGGAGGGTTCAGCCCTTGCAATTTTAGACTCCTCTGTCTGTAGCCGGCATCATGCAGAATCCAGTCTCGTCATGCTTTGAGCTCACCACCACAAATATCTGTCCTTGCCTTTATGGCTGGGGAATGGCTTCAAGAGCCACCTTGGAGTGAAACACAGGCTGAAACCCCCCTAGGATCCATGCTGTGCATCTCCTCCCTGCTTCTTATCCCAATTCCATCTCCCCAACACTCTACATGTTCAAATTCATAGAATCAGAGAATCATAAAATGGTTTGGGTTGGAAGGGACCTTAAAATCATCCAGATCCAACTGCCCTGCCATGGGCAGGGTCACCTTCCACTATCCCAGGTTGCTCCAAGCCCTGTCCAACCTGGCCTTGGACACTTCCAGGGATTCAGCTGATGCATGTGCTAAAGAGCAACAGCACAGAGATGCAGCTAATTGCCACCTTAACGAAGCTCTGTAAGGAGCCTGACTACTGGATGTAGCTGCTCCCAGTCCCTTGCCTCCTGGGGTTTTGATGCCAAGACAGCTCACCAGATATTAAAAAGAAATTTGGGCAAGACCTTTTCCTTTTTTCTGGCTGTATCTGTAGGATCAGGGTTTCCTTCAGTGGTGAAGGAAATAAGGAGGTGTCTTGAGTGCTGTGACTACCATGGCAGAGTTGTAGGGATACCCCTGGGTACAGATCTGCAAATAGTTTGTACAATTTCCCTCACTGGGGAGTGAACAAACAATAAAATACGGTGAGTTGTTTGGATCAAAGGCATATTCATGTATTGCCCAGAGGAGCTGCCGCTGCCCCATCCCTGGAAGTGTTCAAGGCCAGGTTGGACGGGGCTTGGAGCAACCTGGGATAGTGGAAGGTGTCCCTGCACATGATAGGAGGATGAAACCTCCTGGTCCCTTCGAAATCAAATCATTCTGTGATTCCACGATTCACGTGACCACTCAGTGAACACACATCACACACAAGTGTGTTTTTACCATCCATCCACATGCATGTACCCATAACACTTCATGAACCCACAGCAAGGCTGGAATCGTTTATGAAGATGCACCATCAAACAATAAAGGGTTACACACAGCACGCTCCAGCAAACAAAGCTGCAATTAAAGCTTGTCCTTCCCGGGACTGCCGGTTGGACGGGGATGTCATCCCAAGTGGCGTCTTCCCGGTTATTTTCAAGCGAAGCACAGAGAGCGCGCTTCCCGTGGGGGGAGGAGGACAGAGCTCCTTTGTGTGGTGAAAGCTGATTGTTTGCCAAGGCCTAACGAACAGGGATGCTGTGTGTGCGTCCCCAGAGGTGTCCAGCAAACCACAGCGCCGAGCGGCCCTTACGCAAGGCAGGATGACACAAGATCCTGCCCTGGAGGCCTGGGAATCCTTCTCAGGTGTCAGAGAAGGAAAGCTCTGCTTGTTTTTCTCTGTCGGGGGGAAGAAACAGGAAAAGGAGCTTTGGGGCTGGACATTTTGAGGACTCAGCCATCCCCAGGGACGTTGTGCCACGTGGAGAGACCAAACTGCTGCTGCTGGTGCCAGGAAGCTCCGACCCTTGGGCTGCCGAGTGCATCCTCCCAGCAGTGACTGGTCACATCCCCTCTCCTCAGTTCTGTCCCCGTGCAGGTGCCACACGACCTGCAGGAAAGTCCTCCCATTCACCTCTGCCTCCTTTCTCTTCTCCCCAGAGCTGTGACCCTGCCAGCAGCTCCCAGCCATGCGGATCCTGCCTGTCCTCTGTGCTCTGCTCCTCCTGATGCTCCAGGGAGTGACAGGTAAGAAATGTGGAGGGTTTGTCCTTTGTCAGTGTTTTTGTAGGGAGGATTTGCCACCTGAGCTGATGAGTTCTCCTGGTGGCTGTGCCATCCCTGCTGGGGTCTCTCTCATCCCACACCTTTCAGGAAAGGCTCCGGCTGCAGGTTCTGCTGTTGAGGCCAGAGCTGGGGCATTGTACTAAAGCCCTCATCCCTCCCAAACCGGATTGACCCCTGTCCACACCTCCTGACCCTTGCATTTCTGAGGGAGCAGCACTGGGCACAACAGCCCTGCTGGAGAGGAGGAGGAGGAGGAGGGAGGAAGGGAAATCCTGCTTCCACCTTTGGAATTCTCCCTTGTTCCAGGAGGGAGGCAGCAGGCACGATGCACACCTCTCCCAGAGCTTGCTTAGGGGTGTAGTGGATGTCTCCCGTCCAAGTGCCGCAAACTCACCTCGATTTCTGCTGCAGGCACCTGCTCAGCAGTCGTGGCAGGGGACAAGCAGGGCTGGGCTAACGCTGGCCATGCAGGGACCAGGGGCTGTGCTCAGCATCTCGGCTGAAAGTCTCCTCTCTCTGTGCCCTGCAGGGCTGTCCCCGGCCCGAGCATCAGCCCAGGACTGCGAGCGCCGCGGGGGATTCTGCTCCCACCGCTCCTGCCCGCCGGGGATCGGCCGCATCGGCCTCTGCTCCGAGCAGGAATTCTGCTGTCGGATGTAAGTCCAGGGCTGCCCGGGGGGCTCAGGCTGCTGCCTCTTGGGGAAGAAGAAGAAGAAGAAGGGGGAATATGCAGCCCAAGGGTACAGGGACATCCCTGAGCCCTCACTGCTGCCCTGGCTGGGACAGGCACTGCCAGACCTCTCCTCCCGCAGGCGGTGGTATCCCTGATGGGCTCCTGGATCCCCGAGCAGGACACCAGCCCGTGCCCTCGCTGCGTGGTCGGGACGATGCTGCCTGGAGGCACCAAGCACTTCTGGGGGCAGCAGCAACCCTGGACAGCCAGACCTTGATCCCATGGGAATCCCTTGCCCCAGTCCCCAATACAAGGTGGTGGTCATTCCCGCTGCCAAGATGCGTGTCCTGGGTGTGCATCTCTTTCCCCTGCGTGTAGGGAAGGGCAGAGAGGACGGGGGGAATTCCTGACAGACATGGACGCACAAACACTGTCCCACCACCCATCCTCTCTCCATGCTGGCCTCAGCCACACCAGCATCTCCAGCCGTGGCAGGAGGGGGGACACATGTGACACTCACAGAGACCCCAATGCCAGCCTTTTGGCTCAGCGAGGGGACCCCAGCACTGCACACCCAGGGTCAGGGATGGGGGTTTCTATGACACCCCTACTTTCAGTGGGGACCTGCTGGTTGCCCACTGGCTCCCAAGCTGGGTCAGGAGTTCTCGTGGGGCTGTTCCATGGGACACACACTGCCGTGGTGTCCTTGAGTCCATCCCCAGCTGTGGGGCCTGGGTGGGGGGCACCAGGGGGGTTTTGTGGGGTCCAGGGGTATCTGGGGGGGTGGGAGAAGTCATTCTGCTCCAGAGGGACTGATGGCTGTGCCATGGGGCTTCTCAGGAGCTTGGGATTGAGTGGGGGGTCAGTGCTGGGAGGGTTCCAGACCTGGGGTTGGGGTGGGGGGCTCAGTTAGGAGCCCAGGTGGGTGGATGATCCTTGTGGCAGATCCAGGATGCTCAGCTCAGGGGTGCCACAGGGGTGGCCCCTGTACTGCCATGGAGCAGTGACCATGGGGCTGCTGGGGCAGGGGACACCCACTGTCCCCCCCCTATGGAGCAGGGCAGCCAGGGGGTGAGAGCAGCCTCTCCTGGGGCATTGGGATTGCTGTGGGTACAGGGAAGGCCAGATCAGGATGCCAGCTGTGGGTCCAACTCTGAGTCTGGATCAGCAAGGCCAAGCTGCAGCTCTGATGGGGTTGAGCACAAGATCCCCAGGCCAGAGCAGCTCCCCTGGGCAGGGCTGGCCCCAGCCATGGCCTCCCTGAAGTGGGGATGAAAAGCCCTTTCCACACCTGGCTGTGCTGGCCCTGGGCTGGTCCTGAGAATGGTTCCAAACCTCCAGGAGCGAGGATGTTCCAAGGTCCTTACACACACAAAGACCCATCAATGGACACCCAATTCTACTTCTACAGATTGATGTTCAAGGGATGTCCCCATCATGCATCAAGGCCATGTTGGACAGGGCTTGGAGCATCCTGGGATAGTGGAAGATGTCCCTGCCCATGGCTGGGGGTGGCATGAGGGAATCTCTAAGGTTCCTTCCAAACCATTCCATGATTCCATCTATCTCTCTGAGAGATGACACCAGATCCTGTGTCCCTGATGGATCCAACCTCAAGCCCCATTCTTCTCTCCAGGATCCAGCTCCAAGAGCTTTGGTCTCTCTGAGCAATGGACCAGCACTCTGGAGACACACCACAGACAGATTGTTTGGACAAAAAAGAGTTAGAAATAAAGTTTAGTAGGGATAGAGAGCAGATAATGAGATGGATGTAGGGCGTGGCCAGAAAGCAGCCACGGATACACTGCTTCTTTGTGTCTCATGACCTTTCCTCCATGAGCTGCCATCATCTTTACCTTTCTGAAACACCACAGAATTCCTATAAATCCAAAAACTCTCCTGATCAAGTCCACACCTCCAAGGCCTGATAAGGCCCTATTCACCTTCCTTCACTAATCTCCCATAGATTGCATCTTTTTACACAGCATTTTGCTGCTGTTGAACCACATTTGTGGATTTTGTACCAAGTAGGGAAGTTTTTAAAGCAGTGGATTCAGACAGAATGAGGTGAAGTGTGATCCCACCTGATTGCATTTCCTCTTTTCACTGCTTGTTTATCTGAGTAGACATCAGAAAGGCAACCTTAAGGTTATCACTTCCTGAAAGGTCAAATGCAAGTCACCTTGGCAAGGATGAAGCTGTTCTTGTCATGTTAAAAGAGAAGGAAACCAACTTTTTTTGAATGTTTCTTTACATCACACAGCACCAGCTCCCCAAGCAAATTGACAGGACAGGAAGAGACAAATATTTTATCAAAGAATCACGGAATGGTTTGGAGACAAAGGGACTTTTAAGGTCATCCAACCTCCTGCCATGGGCAGGGACATCTTCCACTATCCCAGGTTGCTCCAAGCCCCGTCCAACCTGGTCTTGAACACTTCCAGGGATGGGCCAGCCACAGCTTCTCTGGGAAACTTGTGCCAGAGCTTCACCCCCATCACAGGAGAGACTGGTTGGGACTGGTTCCGACTTCTGCCTGCACCCACCAGCCTGTTTTGTCCATCCCAGGCAGTTCATGCCAGGCCACCACAGCCCGGTGCCGCGGTGCCGCTGTGCTGCAGCTGTCACAAGAGGTGTTGCATGGGGACAACGGTGACGATTGCAACAGCCCCAGGAGGCCCCTCAGCCCCTGCCATTGCATTAGAGAGGGACCAGGGCCAGCCCCAGCACCCCACGCTCGTGGGGCACTCTCGGGCTGGCCCAGGGCCCTTGTGCCAGCAGCACTTGGCGCCTGTCCCACCCACCAGCACTGCTATAAATCCAGCGTGTTTGGGGCAAAGCTGCATTCCCTGACCCCAGGGGCATCTGGGCACAGCGATTCCTGGTGGGTTTGCTGCTGCCTGAACACCAAGGCCTTCTCCAGGGAGGTGAGTGTGGGGTCTCTTTCTGCAATCCTGCCCACTCAGGGTCTCAGCTCAAAGCCCAGCACAGCAGAGTCTCCTAAAGGACAAACTGCTAGAAGTTTCCAGGTGGAAAATTTGGCCATCAGAGACAGCTGGGAAAGAGAATAAAAGCCTTCATGGGAGTCTAAGTGTCCAGAACATGTGGAAGGTGAAATTTTGGTTTCTTACTTGCAGGAGAGCATTGGTGCCTTTGCTGCAGGAGGGAGACGAGATCATTGTGGGGAGAATGGGGACTCTCCTTAGCAAAATAGGGAGACACTTTTCCCAAACCAGTACGGAGATTTCCCATCATTTCAGGCTTTCAATAACTGCAAAGGTTGATTTTTGTTGCCATTTCTGGGCACCAAGACACTTCCCTGCCCTCTGGCTGCTCCTTGGGTCGGTGCTGCCCAGGGCAGGGGGAGCAAGTGTAGGGCTGGGGAATGTCCTTGCTGGGAGTACTGGGAATGCTCTGGAGTTGGGGATGGCACTGCCAGGCTGAGCTGGGAGGACTTTCCTGAGCCCATGGAAGCAGAAGGGATTGGTCAGGGTGTCTGGGGAGTGTTTTTTATATATTAAGCCCAAGGAAGGAAGAGCCCTGTAGTTCCATAACTTTCAATGGCAATTTTATCTCTGCATTTCCCAAATGTCACTGGCCATTTATTTTGATTTAATCAGCAAAAGTTGGTCCCAGATCTGCAGTCTGTGCTCTGGGAAAAGGTTTTAGAAGACCTATGAAGAAGGTGATTGAACCAGCTTAGGTTATTGATTTCCTGGAGACTGACACATAGTGGAATACTCCCAGGGTTTGAAGGGTGGCACAGACCTAAGAATTGTTTTAAAGAGAAAGGTAGAGGAAACATCATCTGCTGTGGCTGGAAGCAGCCCCTCTGCAGTTTGCTGAGCCACAGAGCCCTGCAACACAGGCTCCTGCCCCACCTGGGGTCCTGCATGTCCCCATTGCCTTGGTGTCCCCTCTGCAGCCCTGTGAAGAGCCAGGAGAGGCAGCAGCCATGAAGATCCTGTTCCTGCTCCTCCCCCTGATCCTCCTGCTGGTCCAGGATGCTGCAGGTGAGAGGGGAGGAGAGCAAATGGGGGAAAATGTGAGCCCCCAGCAGTGGGAATTCAATGTCCCTGGAAGAGACTGTGTTTGTGGGAGTGATGAGAAGGTAACGGAGGATTGAGGTCAAAGGTGTTTCTCAAGTGAGTTCCCAAATGGACTCAGATTTGGGGTGGAGAGAGCCCATGGAAAGAGAATCCTGGCTTGATCTGTGGGTCAGGAAGGGGTTTGGTTTCAGGCTCCAAGCCTGCACCCAGCTGTTCCTGTTTGGGAGCCTCTGGATGGTCTCTTGCCCTGCACAGGGATGGCAGAGAGCCCCAGGGGAGTTTGGATGGGGGCATTGCCTGGGCACAAAGGTGGCCCTTCTTATCCAGTGGTTCTTCAGCTGAGTGTCCCAAACCCTCGTCACCCCAAGGGATGATCTCTGCAAGGGCTGCACAAGGACTTTCCATCAGAGGTCACACAAATCATGGCACAGCCAGGACAGGGAAGAGGGATGTGAGGAGTCCCTGCCTGCCAGCTGTGCTGCTCCAGGCAGATGTGGGAATGCATCTGGGACCCAGCATGGCTCTTCCTCAACCTCATGCCGGTCCTTTCCACTCCCTGCCCTTGTGTGCCCCCAGTGTAGGGGGCAGGGACCTTCCAGGTGAGACACATTGCAATTGGAGATGTGGCTGCGGGGGGCTTGGAACTGAACCCTTCTCTTGGTCTGAAATGCACAGGGAGCATTATAGCCTGTCTATAACCATACTCTGCCCTCCCAGATTATTGCTTTAATTGTTCCATGTGTGTCTTTCCCCATGGAAATAGGAAGCGAACTTCAATGCAGACGGAGAAGAGGATACTGTTCTTTTGGGAGATGTATCCCCCCTGCATGGCCTATTGGAAGATGTAGAGGACAAACCATCTGCTGCAGAGGGTAAGCTCTAGATTCCTGTCTGAGGAAAGAGTTTCCCACTTTTTCCTCAGAAAGTTCTATTACAAATTTCCTTCTTGCCAACACCCAAAAAATACTCTCCTGCATTTCTGCTTTGTGAGAGATGCTCAAGAAGGAAAGGTCCTTGAGGGGTTTGGAGCTGCCCTGAGTGGGGCTGCAGGAGACCCAGGGCAGCCAGGGCCTCCCCACTCACCCAAGCCACCAAAGAGGGAACCATCCCCTGTCCTTGGGCAGCACTGAGGACATGATCCGGGTTTTGCTGCAGCTGCACACACTTGGAGCCAGGGCTGCCAGCACTGAGATACCCCAGGTGCAACCTGTCTGCACCAAGGACTGCACCTCAGCTCCCCTGAGCCTGAGGCTGCTGCACCACACCCTGGGCATTGCAGGGCAGGGGGAGAGAGTGGCAGGAAAAGTTACAGCAGCTGATGTGCTTGTTTCCTTTCTTCTTACAGTCGCTGGGTTTGAAACCCTGGAATTCCCAAGCAGGCCATCCCGCTCGCTTCTGGCTCCTGGACCCATCTCCTGATGTCCCCTCCCGTCCCTGCCTGTGCCGTGCCCAGCTGGGTGACAGCAGCAGTGGCAGCTGCTCCTGCTGGGCGCTGCTGGGCTGGAGCCCTGTGGTGCCAGCCCCGGTGTCTTTGGGGCAGGGGCTGCTTTTCCCGGCTTGAATAAAGACTTGGAGCACGTTGGCATTGCAGGGCTGGGCCGTGTGTGCGTGTGCTGGTGCTGGAGGGGTGCTGTGCCTGCTGCCTCTGGGGGTGGCACTGCCTTGGTGGCAGCACAAGGCCCTGGGGATGGTGCTGGGGGTGAGCAGCGGGTGTGTCCCTGGGGATGCTCCTGCCTGGCCGTGCTCTGGGGACGCTGAGCCTGTCAGTGCCTGCTGGGCCAGCCTGTGTGGGGTGCCTGTGCTGGAGCTGCCCTGCAGATGCTCCCTCTGGGGGAACAGGAACATTGTCCCAGTTTCTATAGGCCCAGATATCATTCTTTTCTCAGGAGCTGCTCCCATGCCAGAAAGACATGGGCTAGGAACCACAGAGACAGTGGCAAAACCTCATCCCCAAAACAGCCACAGCTTTGTTACAAGGTTCCAGCTCCAGTCCCAGCTGCAAAACCTGCAGCAGGAGCCATTCCTTAAAGGGATATGGTGTGGGGGATATCATGGAGCATGGCATAGACATCCAGAGAACTCACACATGATTCATGAGATTGATAGGAATAAAATAAATATCTGGACCAAAAGGTTTCCTCTGTTTTCCTTCATCTGCATTATCTCTTTATGGAATACTCAATATCCACAGCACAGCTTCACTGTAGCATCACTTTAATCCTCCATTTTTCCATACATTCAATTCATTATTTTCTTTCCTGCTGCTCCCTGCAGCATCAGGATGAGAGCACAGAGACCAGGCTGGAGTCACCGGCAGCCCAAAAGTTCCTTTTCCTGTTTCTCCCCCTGCACCAGAGAAAAGGAGGCTTTGGTTTCCTCTTCTGACACCTCTGAGAAGGATTCCCAACCCAGGGCCTTGTGTCATCCTGCCTTGTGTAAGGACCCTGCAGTGCTGTGCTTGGCTGGACACATCCAGGGACACCCACACAGACCCTGCTCACTGAAACCAGCACCACCCTGCTGCTCTGGCACAGCTCAGAACTTTTTCTGAGTCCCTTCAAGAAGCCCTCCCAGTAAAACCCACCATCAGAAATGTGTGCAGCTGGTGCCTCTGCTTCTGCTGGGCAGGCAGAATCCATCTGTCACCATTTTGTGATTGTCACCTTGTCACTGTGACTTCACATCTCAGGGCTGTGCAGGAGAAAAGGTTGAGGTGCCAGGTTCCACTGCCAAATCCCCAGCAGCTCAGCCCCTGCAGTTTGGGGAGGCCAGATTGCTTTGCCAAACACCTGGAGAGGCAGCTGCCAAATTGGGCACAGGGCACAGCCCCTCCTGCCCAGCAAGGACTGTCACTTCTCCCAGTGGTATGGCTGGCATCAAATGTTGGATTCACAAGTGATGGCTGCATCCAGATGGATTTTTTCACCTTGGTTGGCATCTGGAGGGGATACAGTTTTTTTGGATCACCTGGTTTATAGAACTTACCATCTATGCTGGTGTTCTCTCACTTTATCAGAAGAGCCACAAGAGAGAACCCTGTTTATCCCCCTGACATATCAGGTGCGCAGACCTCCTGTCTAATAGGATGTTCTTGCAGTGTCCAAAATTGTTTTCCATATTCTGTGAGTTTCTGTACATCCCACACCAGCTGGTGATTCAATCGGAGTAGGAAAGACATAGGAAAAGGAGAGGAGAAGAGGGAATGGTTTCAAAGTGACACAGTTTAAATTAGATATTAGGAAGGAATTCTTCTCTGTGAGGGTGGTGAGGCCCTGGCACAGGGTGCCCAGAGGAACTTTGGCTACCCCATTACTGGAAGTGTCCAAGGCCAGGC
>VWZW01002569.1:0-83930 GCA_013397115.1 Edolisoma coerulescens
TGTTTAAAACATGTATACTTTTTCTGGGGAATGAGAAGCCAGCTTTCTGTCTGAGATGACACAAGGGTTCCGGAGCCACAAGTGCATCAACCTGTGGACTCTTTCTTCTGCACCTATAGTTTGTAGGTAGGAAATGAAAAACTCTGACCCCCTCTAGTCATGTCCCAGAGATTCTAAGAGATTTCAGCTTCTTATATTATGCATGTATTTCACTTTATTCCAAATCATTTGTACTTTTAAGGTATTGGTCTATTTGTCTATTTCCCAGGTTGACCAGTTTGCACTATGCAGTGGCAGCTTCAGTACCAAATTCTAATGGCTCATCACATATCCCAATGTTCCTACTCTCATTTCTTACAAGCTAGTCCAAGGAATATATTAGTCTTGTACTGTTTCTTAAAGACTTAATTATGCTGATAAATCAAACATAAAATTGATACAACATCCTTTTTTTATCTATGGTGTTGGATTTTAGAAACAGAGAAATTTTTTCAGCTGATCCCAAAAATGATTGACACAACCAAGATTGATATGTCTGCTGTCACTTTGAAAATTGTCCAGTTATCCATATAAAATATTCCTCTGATAGTCCAACAAAAATACAGCGCGTATCAGTCCTTGTGATCCATAATAAAATTCATGAAATATTCATTTCAAAATTTTGAAATTAATTCAGCACAGTTTCTTATTGTGCTAGGGAAATCCGCAGCTAAATTCTGTGCTTAGGGTAACTCTTTTCACATACCATATATAAAACAACCTCAATATATCACCTCTATTGTCTTAATTTTCTATTTAAATTCTAAACTTAAGTCATCCATACTGAGGCCAAACATTTTTTTCTTGAATTGTTTTAATTCTGTATTACCTAAACACAACATTAAGCTAAGAATAATTTTACAAATATCAGAATCGCAGGATGGATGATGCTGGAAGGAAACTCTCAAGACCATCAAATCCAACCCCTCTGCTCAAGCAAGATACCCTAGAACAGTTTTTCCAGGGCCATGTCCACACAGGTTTGCAGTATCTCCAAGAATGGAAACTCGGCAATATCTCTGGGAAACCTTTTTGCCACATTCATCCAACCTAATAGTACAAGAAGTCTTTCTTTATGGTCCAGAATATTTTTGTGTGTTTCAGTGTTGTGCTTATTGCCTCCTGTACTTGGGCCCACTGGGAAGAGTCTGACTTTGTCTCTTCTTTACCCTCTCCGCCAGGTATTGATATACATTGATGAGATTCCTCCAAGCCTTCTCTTCTCCAGGCTGAACACTCCCAGCCTTCTTCTTCTTCACAGAAGAGATCACAGGATCACAGAATCATAGAATGCCAGTGGGGTTGGAAGGGACCTCTGGAAATCATCTAGTTCAACTCCCCTGCTAAAGCAGCTTTACCTAGAGCAGGTTGCACAGAATCACGTCTGGGTGGGTTTTGAACATCAGCAGAGTGGGAGACTCCACAGGCTCCCAGAGCAGCCTGTTCCGGTGCTCTGTCACCCTGACAGTATGTTTTTCATAGTTCAGTGCTGGAGTTTGTGCCCATTGCCTCTTGGCCTGTCACTGGGCACCACTGGAAAGAGTCTAGCCCCCTCCTCTTGGCACCCTCCCTTCAGATACTGACAGACATTGATGACCCTCTCTCAGTTGTCTCTTTTCGAGGCTAAACAGGCCCAGCTCCCTCACCCTTTCTTCGTAACAGAGATGCTCCTCTCCTGATCATCTTCATAGCCCTTTGCTGGACCCTCTCCAGGGGCTCCTTGTCTCTTGTACTGGGAAGGCCAGAACGGGACACATCACTCCAGTTGAGGCCTCACCACTGCTGAGTAGAGGCAGAAGATCGCCTCCCTCAGCCTGCTGGCAATGCTCTGGTTAATGCAGGCCAGAACACCGTTGTCTGAAGGGCATGTTGCTGGCTCGTGCTCAACTTGTTGTCCACCAAAACCCCCAGATTCTTCTCTGCAGAGGTTCTTTCCAGACTGTCACTTCCCAGTCCATACTGGTACATGGGGCTGGTAATGCCTTCCCAGAGGAACAACTCTCCATTTTCTATGGTTGGACTCCATGAAGTTCCTTTGATCCAATTTTCCAACCTGTACAGTTCCATCTGAAAGGCCTAACAACCCTCTGATGTATCACCCACCTCTCCCAGCTTTATATCAACTGCAAGCACAAAGAAAGAATTAACCAAAGTAAGATAGATCAAATAGGACCAACAAGAGTTTGAGAAAATGAATACAAAGTACTTCAGCAATAAGGCAGAAGACCCTCCCTTGAATAACGATAGCTGTCTGCCAAAGAATGGAGGCGATGTGTTGTACCTCTTACAGCCTTTAGCTTGTCCAGGGCAAATGAAAAGGCTGCTCTGGGACAAAACAGCCCTCTTCATAAAGCCTCATTATCCTAGCATTCTCAGCCCAGCCTCCCCACATTCTTACTTCATTTTGAAACAGAAGGATGTCATTGTTCTCTCAAAAATGTACTCAAGGTCCTCTATGAGTCTATTTCTTTCTGTGACACTTCACTCAAATGCTTTCATTAAAGATCCCTTTAATGATCCTTAAAAAAAATATCAGAGAGTTCTGCATCATGCTCAGTTGATTTTCTTCCTTTTGAGCATGCTGTCTTCCTTGGAATCTTTGTCAAAAAATGAAATTGAAACATGTTCCTGCCAGGTGGAACAGCATGTGTGCATCATAATAGGTTAATGATTTCTTTATAGCTAGATGAGCAACAGGTCAGTTGTTAAGAGATTCTGTTTTTCTCATAGACAGAGGATAATTTGACACACAGATAGAGATGAGGATAGGATGTGTATGTTAGTGCTTTGTTTCCCAGTTCATCTGATTCTGAAATGTCTGCAATAATAGTGTCTATATTTAGAGCTTTTCTGTTTCCTCCTTTGTTTTGTGTCACAGGATGTTTTGCATTAGGGATAACTACACAGCAAGTGTACCCAAAGCCTTAGGACCAGCAACACAGATGCTCGGCATCTTCTTATAATTCTCAAGGGCAGCAAAATGAATACCCAATAAAAGCTGAGAGGCACCACAGGAACTTGTGGGATTGGACATTTCTGTGAAAGAAACATTTTTTTAGTAAGTACTACTAGCTGAGAAAGTTCTTTGATGTGTGTGCTGCCAGCCAGCAGAAGCATAATGAATTCTGAGGGTCTGGCTGACTTTGTAGCCCATGCAGAGAACAGCTTTGCTAATTTTTTTTTTTCATAGCATCTGTCTTACAGTGAAACAACTATCTGCTAAGGAAACATAGCAATATTCTATTGATAGCACTGGACAGTTTCCCTAAAGAAGGAATTTGACCTATTGTGTTTTCTAACATTGCCTTTAGTCTGACACTTTCGGTCCCTGTTACAGGATTTGAATGCTAGGTCTCCTTGCATCTCCAAAGCCCATGGAATAGCCTTAAAAAAAAAAATCTCACTTTAAATGTCAGAAAAGTTACATTTCCCCATATTTTAAAATGTGATTTCCCATATGAATATGTTGAATTTTTATACAGTTTTTAAAAACAAAATGCTTGAAGAATAATAATCACAAGTGGGATCCAAAGTAATATGCTATGTAATAATTGCATTTTATAGTTGTAGTTTTATAATCCTATCACTATTAAATCTTTTCTTACAGGTTTTGGATATCAACCATTTGTGAGTTTGGGTATATTAGCTACCACATTCTTTACTCACCTTGATTAAAAGTGAGAAGAAGTAATTTACATTATTGACAGAACCTCCAAAAACCCCTTTTCCTTTTGTAGGAAGTACAGTTCCTTCAACAAGTATGCTGAAGTCAGTGAGATCTGATTGCTCAGGGCTTGAGGGAGGGACAGGAATCAAAAAAATTCTTTTACTGCTTTGTTCCTCTTTAAGAAGGACAATCTCAGGTCTCTTCCATTGTCCAATACCAAGAAGAGCCTTCACAGTAATACTACTCTTGCCTGTGCTGACAAGAATGCCTCACCAAACATTATACCATTTCAATCACAGAATCTTTACCATGTTTCTAAACACCACATGTTGAAGTCTGCCAGAAGCACAGGAAGTAGATGAAAATCAAGCCTATGGAAAGAGCTAAACTGAAGCTTACACAACATGCAAATTCCATCTAAACTGCAGCACAGTACAAAAATTATGTATGGGTGGATGGGATTACTCTGCACACTGCTCTATTCAATTCAGTTTCTCTTTCTTCTCTTTTTTGTGGAAAACATTGAACCACAACATTTTTTCTTCCCAGATTTATTAGGAGGTAACAAATTCTCTTGAATGTTTTAATCACAAATAGATTCACCAAGTCACTGATATTTTCTCCTGGCAACACTAGCCTCCTTCCACCAGCACTTCCTACTAAATTTTACCTAAGACACTTCCCTAAACCCAATCACTTATCTTCCTCCCACAGAACAGCAAGGCCTGCTTCTTATTTTGTGTCTTTTCCTCATAAGTCATGAGAGCTCTCAACATTCCCTCTAAGCAGCTGTGATACTTTCTGGCCACAAAAGTTAGCATTTTAGTAACAGTGCAGAAATGATGTCTTAGCAAGTTGTCAGACCATCTTTATTGCCTTCATCTACTAAAAGTAAAGTAAGAGGTTTTGAAACCTGTCCCTTGGAAATGAACATATAGATTCATTCCTGCTTCATCACGGTGGCTGTTAAAGGCTGTCAGCAATTTGCAGTGATTAATTGGGAAATGATTGTAGACTCAGAACACTGAGGTTAAAAGATTTGAAGATGACATATGAAAGTGCAGCTAAGTAATTATGCCCACAAATTTGGTGTTTAATAGGAAAGGCACACATGAGAGCTTCTAATGGATGCAGTTACAAGATTAAGAAAGGACCGCTTGCTCCTATCTGACCCTTTTCAGTGTCTTTTAGTCCCAGACTTTCTGCTGTTGGATTACATGTCTCTGTTTGTTCCTTCCACAAAACAAACTTGACCCATTTGTATCCTTTATTTCACATTGCTTTTCCCTGGTAATTTATTCCATATGTTTATTGCTAAGTACACACAAAAGTCCGTATTGTGATCCCCTCTGTAGAGCATGTAACTCCAGTAAGTATTGAACATAGTGAATTACATAACTGAATTCCCCTGTGAAAAATTAGCATGCCAAGATGATACATGTTAGACAATGCAGTTAACCCTCCCAAACTGGTACAGTAAGTAATGGTTTCAAATAAAGAGTGTCATTTTCTTTTCCCTTTAGGATAAGGCTGTTTTTCAGATCTCACGGACTCTTCTTAATAACTATAATAAAAAGCATCCAATATGCTAGAGTTCAAATGTATTACATATAGATGTTTTTATAGCTGGATTTGATTGCCTGTTTATGCTTCTCTGCAGTCTGCATTCAAAGTTCAGATACTCTGTTTCACTTTGAGTGCTTCCTATAGGGAAGGACATTGCAAACAGGGGTAGCTGTAATCTTTGCAGACAGTGCTAATGTCTGCTTTAGGGGAGAGCAGAGTTCCTCAGACATCCTGTCAGCACAACTGGTTTCACCCCTCCCAACTTCCCTTTCTTTCCATTGTGTGTTACTGGATGTATTTAATCCCCTTTTTCCTCTAAGAATGTACTTCAACCCATAACTAATTGTAAGGGCTTTTCAGAGTACAATTTATTTATGCCAAACATAAAGGAAATTGAACCAAAAATAGTAATAAAAAAAAAAGAGACATGCTAAAATTATAGATGATATTTTAACTGTAAGACCTTTATATGGTTTAAGAAAAAGCATTTGAAGGAAATTTGAAAGAAAGAGAAAAGAGCGAATAAGATCTGGAAAATGATACTGTGAAAGCCAGAAGAGAAAGAGGAAGAAGTGAAGAAGTTGATGACTAATAAGGAAAGGGAAAGAGGAAGACTGTGCACAAAAAGGAAGGCGAACAACGGAAAGGGCAAAGGAAAGAAACCAACATCAGTTAAAAAAAAAAAAAAAAAGTGTAAGAGTATGGCAAGAAAAGGATAAATTAGATTACCATCCTAATGGCAATTCATTTCATACTTATATGTCCTATGGGAGGGCTTCAGGAGCAATGACTTGGTGACTTGCTGCTCTTGGCCCAGCCAGAAGGAGAGCAGGTCCAGGCTTGGTGTTGCACAGACGGCCACAGGCTGAGCAGCCACCACTCTGCCCCGTCCTTCTGTATGCTGCCTATCACAAGAAAACTGATGGATATTCACTGCTGATTTGAGGGTCCCTGAAGAGAGCCATTGTCATGACTTTGTTGTAGAAATCACCACCCAGCATGGGAAGAAGGTTTCCATGTATCTCTCCACTGCTCTGGCCTGTCTATCCATTGTAAAGCAAGGAGAAAAATGCAACCCTTGTGGCAATCTATCCCTGGGGAAAGGCCAGAGCCATGTAGCACTTATGTATTAATTTAAGCTATACAGGGTCTCTAGGTCTACTGCTGACCCCCATATGTTTAGATTAATTTAATTCATACCAAATATATAAGCAGATCTTTAATCTCACTTAATTCTGCATGAGGAGACTGAATCCAAGTTCAGACCCTGTGGATCAGCGAGCAGATGGACTCCCTTATTTTACTGTGGCAGTCATTCTAAATATCCGTATTTTCTGAGGTCTCTCATTTCACTAAAATATTCAGATTTTATTTAGAAGCAATTGGAAGAGTCCTTCTTTATTAGAAAATCTCATTTTCTTCCCCCTAGATGGAAGCAGTTGTTTCCTTAGTAAGACAATAAAAGCTCAATTTTTGCTTTAACAGCATAAGCACTCTATATAAACTTCAGCTTTTTCACCACTCTATTAGTGAAGCTAAAATATCTTGCAGAAGGAAAGGGAAAACTTACTAGGCATTCATTTTCCCTCCAGAGAAAAAGGACCTTCATTCTATGGGATTTGCATCTTTCTGAATGTTAAAATTTTTAACAATGCAAGCAACACTATAACCACCTTCACTAAGCAGTCTGATGATGCTGGAGTTTTATCAATAACGCACCAGGGAAATCACCTTTTCTTTTGTGTCAACATTAACAGAAATTTGAAAAAAAAAACAAAATAGAAACAGAAAATATTTTCTTTACACGTTTTATTCTGGAAGTGTTCCAAAAGATAAGTTCACACCAAAGAAAGTCATCATTTTTGCACTTTTTGGTAATTTAGAAAACCATAAAATTATTTGGCTTCCTTAGATGGTGATTTTGACATGATGCAAGGAAGGAGTATTCTCATGCTAATTGATAAACCTAAGCTATTCACAAAAGAAAGCTCCCTGAATAGTGCAAAAGTTGAGTTGGTAGTGGATTGAAGCGGAGGAGGGACAAAAGCTGGTTTAAAACTAGTTTTGCTAATCCAAGGTTTTATGAGCCTTTGTCTTGATTTTTACCTTCTTTATAAGTAAAAATATTTATTTTAGACTAAAACATGCTAAATGTCAGATTATGCAAGAAGGCACCTTGTGGTAAGCATAACAATCAAGTATAAATATTTGGAGAAATAATAATTACTTGAGTCATGGGACAGCTTGAAACCAACTTTCATTATGTAGAGGTCTCATTTAATATGATAGCTGGTTTTTAAGTGCATTTGTGAGTCATGTTTTGCCTTCACGGAAGAGAAGACATTTTTTGTTGAGGGGACTAGAAATAGTCATAATATCTTATAACAGTAAATCAGAAAACAAAGAAATGATTTTGAGTTACAAGTTGGGTTTAATATAAGAATCCACTACCACATGCTGTTCATTATCATAATATTTTTTGCTATTAGGATTACAGTGCAGAAGTTCCAGCATATGAAAGATAAAATGCATTTATCTTGATACAGTGGAGGAAAAGTATTCTATTTTTTAATTAATAAAATGATAATGCTATCAAGTTGTAGAAAAACTATGGGAAGATAGGGCAAATTGGATAAAGGTTCATCCTCACAATAATTCGCTCTACATGCTAGTGCAACAAAAGGCCTCTACATAATTTTCTTCATGCTTAAGGTCTAATCTGATTGCTTTAAACGTTATTTGTCTTTTATAGACACTGTTGCCCCTCTGTACATGGTAAATTTCAAACCTTGGTAATAATTGGGGAAATAAAGGTTTCCTAATGCAGGGCCAGATAACTCTATATTTGTGATGCATGAAAAAATTCCAACAGACTTGAATAAGCCCTGTATCAGGTCTATTTAAGGAACTTAGTATGATCAGGCCCCAGTCTTACTCATTGACTTCACTGCAATCACTCATGATTCATGGAGTAATTTTCAAAGTGCAAATAACTGCTCTTAAAAATAAAACAAAATGTTACATTGTACTGTAGTACTTTCTCCTTACCTTCTCCGATATAGAATCATTGGATCATTAAGGTTGGAGAAGACCTCCAAGATATTGAACTCAACACCACCATGTCAATTAAACTACGGCACTACGTGCCACATCCCGTCACTTCTTGAATATCTCCACAGCTGGTGACTCCACCACTTCCCTGGACATCCCATTCCAATGCTTGATCACCCTTCCAGTGAAGAAATTCTCTGTGATGTCCAGCTGTAACCTCCTCTGGAGCAGCTTGAGGCCATTTTCTCTTGTCCTGTTGCTGGTTGCTTGGGGTGAGACACCAACCCCTACCTGCCTACAACCTCCTTTCTGGTGTTTGTGGAATGTGATATGGTCTCCTCTGAGTCTCCTTTTCTCTAGGCTAAACAACCCCAGCTCCCTCAGCCACTCTGCTATTTTTTTTTTTTTCTGAAATAAATGTGGTTGCTCATTTGCAGCTGTGACTGATACACATTCAGTGGTCACTAGGTCCAGCAAGAGTGACTTCGTGATCAAGTCATCAAGTGATATTATGGACCCAACACTTCTCGCTTTGAAATAAGTGACAAGACTGTATCTTACATAAATGAGAGCAGGTTCTCAACCTTTATCTTTCACAAAGGAAATATCTTTAAAAAACCAGAGATGTGTACCTTAGCTTTTAAAGCACAGTTTGTGGTTACTTTACATTATGTGCAATTTTTGAAGTTGGAAAAGTGACAACAGCAACTGCTATACAAATAGGACATCTGATTCCTGCTACAACTGATTTTCAGACAAAAAGAAATGCTTTTCAAAAAGTAATACAGAGGATAAGAGATGGTACCTATATATTGTATACAACAGTTAGTGCATACATACACAGTCAAATCCAGCTCACTCACTACTTCAGTAGTGACACTGAAGTTAATAGCATTAATCATGTAAAGAAGAGAGCAATTTCGTGCTATACATAAACAGGCATAAAAGCTTGTAACTGATTTGACATTTATCCTTGGCAGGGAGGATGAGGGAAAGAAGGATATCTCTTATTGGAACAGGGCAAGCTTTAATTCCTGAAGATAAATACTATGGAATCCACCAAAAACTTAATTTTTCTGGGCCTAATTATCACTGGAGTTGCTGTAATTCATAATCAGTAACATTGGAAAACCTTGAATTCAATAAACTCCATGTTTCTCTACAGTACTTCAATCAATTTATGGCCAAAGCCAAAAAGATCCAAGACCACAACAGGTGCCATGAATGCTAAGAGAACTCTACCTGATCCCACTCAAAAATCTTTGGATCCAGTGTATTGTAAAGTAATGGTAATTCTTGAACATATCTATCCAAGTTATTAAAAGTAACATTAAGAAACTCTCAAACACTTGAAAACAGAGTTACAGGACACATTTTCTCCTTGTCCTGAGAAGAAAATTACTTGACTGGAACAGTGTATGTCTAGAATATATCTTGGAGTATTTTTTATGTGAAAGAATTGAGCATGTTGGTTTTGTGCAAAGAAGATCTAAGCTTACATAGACTCCATATTGTAATTTATTTTCTGCATCAACAGGCAGGAATTCTGTGTTACTATTTTATGGAGAAATTAATAAAACAGGAAATTATTTTTTAACATAGGATTTATAATCTGTTTGAATATTTAGTGGATAGCTCAGAGAATATTTTTTATATATATATATATATATTCACAAAAATACATATACGCACACACGTACCAAGGCTTTCAGGTCAGGTTGAGGAAATGCATAAATAAGAAACCTCTGAGTGAAACATCTAGTTCATGGTTTCTCAGACTGCAGTATACATGAACTTTGGGTGAACAGTTATATGCCCTCTCCTGCTCCTGTACATAGATGTGAGGGATTTCTGCTGCTGTTGCCACTTCTACACCACGAAGTCTCCACAGTCTTGACCCAAATTACGCACCATATTTGACTCATACCAGCCCAGATATTTTCCTTAACCAGTCCAGTGTTTGTGGCATCATCATGTTTATGCAAGCCCAAATATCTTCTGTAGACTTTTAAAAAAGAAATAAGAAAATAAAAATCCAAAGCAGGTTTACATAGTTTTTTTGGGGAGTGAGGGTGAAATCTTGGCCGTATTGCGCCAGCAACAAAACTCATAGAGGTTGTTAATAATGCCAGAACACAACCATATAAGGAGTATTCCTATTTGTACAGAGAGGGGTGGTGTTCAAAGGAAAGCCTGAGTAGCTGAGTGCCAAAATAAGACTTAGAAGTTACTTGAAAGATATTTTTGCTCACAGGCTAAAAACCCCAGTACAGTCAACTAAAGGAAAGAAGAAATAGGCTATCCATGGGCAAAATTAACCGAGACTTGTGACATTTTATTCTAGATGAGAGCTAAAACTTACTCTGCACTTTCCATTAATAACCTCTGCCTCTTTGAGCTTACAGAAAAAGAAAACCAGACAGCATACACTGGTAAGACAACAAACGATTTACTGTTATAAACAAACCTTACTGCCAGTATAATTTTTCCCATTGAAGTAAAGATTCTCTTTTTCTCACTAATTTTGGCAATACTAGGCAAATATTTAACATCAGTACCTATGTAGGCATCCACTGTTTCTTTTCTAAGTGCTGCAGAAGAAGAGAATATTACAATTTAAGCATCCAAACCCAGAGCTCTGTCACTGGGGAAGAGGCCTGAAAGCTGATAGAAAGCTGGCACCAGCACAGGAAGCCAGTCATGGGAAATCTCTACGTAGTCACTTGCACACTACTTCTGCCCATGGGTCCAAATCCAGAAGAAAGAATGCCAGCTCCAGTCTCAGAGCTCTTTGGGCAACCGGATCCATAATTTTAATGTAAGCCCTGATTTATTACTCTAATTCTACCTGCGTTTCTTACATAACTACGTGGCTTTGGGATGCAAACTGGCTCATACCTTTATGGTTTACAAAAAACAACAGATGAAAGTAGAGCATAGCTGAATACGTACACTCTTTCCGAGTGTATTTTCAGGATCCTTTCTATGGCATTTTTTTCCTGTAAAATGAGCATTCTTTTGAAGAAGTGCTGAACTAGCAAAAAAATAATAGCAGCAGGCTGGCAAGCTACGAGGCCAACAGCAGCACAACCACCCAACCAGTTAAACTGTTTTCCTACAACAAGAGTACAATATAGATTTTTTAGGATGGGGTAAATGCATGACTAGGAATAAGAAGTTTCTTGGCTATTATGGATCTCTTCAGTTAAGAAAGTATGTATTGACTGTTTGACAGGGGAAGCTTCATGGGACGTTTTTTTCTCAAAGACACCAATTGCCATTTTTGCTGTTCTAATTATTATGATTTAGTAGAAATTGTCAAACTGCTCAGCAAGACACAAAACCCAGATGGAACATACACTTTGCCCTTAAAACCTTGAAATCTAAATGAGACAAGCAATGCTGTCCAGACTCATAATGTACTAGATCCCCCACCAAAAGACATTAAGGTCAAACATTACAGTGCCTTTTGTTTGTTTGTTTTTAAAACAGCATTTAGGCGGTTGATTAGCACTGTAGAGCAGTTACTCTATCACTTACATGACTTGTACTTCACATGCTCAATATACAATGAAAGTATAAACTGCTTCAGAAAGAAAAGCATGTGTAGTAAGCAACAAAATACCTCATTCATTTTAATTGTATGACCACAGCAAGGTTTCATTTCCTAACATTCAGCTTTCACATCTATACTGGTTTTAAGCTATGTTTTACAAATACAGAAAGCACAAACATTAGTAGGGAAAATAAAATCTGAACAAGTGTACACAAAAAGAATAATTTTCCAGTTATTGGCATTTTCTTTTTTTTTTTAATCTTTCCCCCCATACATTGTTTTTGAAATTAATTTGGTTTGGGGTTTTTTTAGATAATTTTAGACCAAAATAAACGTCTCTACATTTTTTCATTTCTGCATATATTTCACAGTAAATCCAGAAAATCTGTCATTTTAATAGACACATTGAACATCTAACTACCAAGAGAGATCAAGCCTGTGCAATCTATACACATGCGATTTCAGT
Organism: Edolisoma coerulescens; assembly: GCA_013397115.1. NCBI lineage: Eukaryota > Metazoa > Chordata > Aves > Passeriformes > Campephagidae > Edolisoma > Edolisoma coerulescens. The sequence goes on from VWZW01002569.1 coordinate 12,346, forward strand.
TAACGCAAACATTGCAAGAGCTATGGGCTACGCATGTGTAACTGTAATAGTAAAGCTCAAGGACACTAAATTTGCTTACATGATAAGGCAAGCTTGAGGTTTGCTTTGATCCATAAGAGATGAGTTGTAAAAAGCACTTCTGTTCGCTTCTGTTCCCCTGCTCAGGAATGAAGAATTCCTTTTGCTGCATTATGCATAACATCATTACAGACAAGGTACAAGTCAAGAGCAAGTGGTTCAGATATCCTACCAGCATACTAAAATAGCAGTGGGACTATAAAATTATTTAGGTACTATATTACACAGCTCTTCTTTAAATACCACTTACGCCGTCACATTTGCCAGGAATCTTTCTTTTTAAGTGTTCTAAATGTAAAGTTTCTGGTATCTGTTCCCTGGGGGCAACTTCAACTAGAATAGGCAGGTTGGTACAGCAGATGACTATCTGCTCCTTACAAACTACGTCTGATGTACTCTGTAGTGATAAAAAGCTCCTTATCTGTTTGGATTCCAACCTAAAGGCAACTGCCATCCAGATCTTACAGTGAAAGATAATGTGGTGTAATTAAAGCTCACGACCTACAGACACAGCGTGCCAAACATCACTTGCTTTAGTCAGGACTGGAAATTTTGGTTGTAAATTTATTGTGAAGATTTTTATAATCTAAGAAGAAGAAATCCTGTTTAGGCCTTTCCCTTTCCTTTTAACATTCACAGCCTCTCTCTCTCTCTCTCTCTTTCCCTCCCCTCTTTTTCTCTTCTCAGATACACTAGCGAGACACATTTAAAACACTTCATGAACATGGTCTATATATAACAGCCGTGGTTTTTGCATCCACTTGCAAATTTTCCCAAATTTATTCTAGGCACTTGAAGAATGACAGTTCAAACATTCAATAGAGATTTACTCAATTTTAGCAATAAAATTTAAAATCCAATTTCCACTTAGCATGCCAAAGCCTCACACAATTTTTATGTGCAATTGAACTGGGTGAACTGGTAAATTAAACTGTGATTGGGAATGTTCTCAAACAGTGGGATGCAGTTGCCTCTGGGTGTATGTGTGGCAACATTTTAGTTCAGATCAGGATGCACTACTAAAGCAAATCTCCCAGTAGTTCCCACTTCCTGCACTTTGGTTCACATCATGTTTGGAATGTGCAAAATGAATTCCTTTCAGATAAAAATAAACCTGGAGGAGCAGTCTCAGTCTCAGAGGGTATCTAATGCACTTTGACTGCTAATGGGCCTTCTGTCTGCAGAAGTAAGCTAGATCTAGGCAACAGTAAAACTGTGAAATACAAAGACTTTGAATGCCAGTGTGGACGTGATCCTCTGCACCAGATGTTTTCTGCCACAGATCTTTTCTTATTGGGCCTTTTCCTAATATAGGCATTCCCTAAATTGTCAAACCATTTCCTGGCACACTTTTGGCACACATGCCATCCAGCACTCATACAAAAATTTCCCAAACCAGCTTGGGAGTATAAATGTTCCCAGGACCATTTTCAACAGTCACTTTTTCATGCAGTCATCTAATTTCAGAGCATGATGGAATTTATTAGAAGGAGCATGGTTTGTTTTCTAGTCCAGCAGCAGAGCCTGGGAGCATTTTCAGACACTTCTAATTCATTAGTATAGTGGTCCCCCACTACAGTGCAGTTGTCAGTCTCTCATGCAGAGACCAAAGTGTGGATGCTTTCCACCTCCTTCCTCAGGTCTTTCAGGCAAGGCTAAGGATGGCTGCTGCAATAAAGAAGAAAGGAGCCATGTGTAGTGCACCTCATGTCATATTCAGCTATTTTTTCAGTGTTTCTGTTATTCTATCTCACATCCACACTCTCTGACAACCTTATAGCTGTTAAGTCACTCTGTTAGTTGTTGTGACAGGGGTCAGTTCAGTACATTCAAATATTTTGACTTCACCATCCAGAATTACAGAATGAAAAACATAGTCAAGAACTCAGGGATTTTCAAATGGGACTTGGAGTTATCTGTGTCCTCAGAGTCCTGTATGGACTCATCATCCTGCTCACATATCAGAAACCATACTGAGTTTCCAGTACACAGGCTTGCAAGACTAGCGAACTTCTACTATTTCTCAGTGGTCCTTCCATGGTAATCAGAAGTTTCCCACTTGCATAGGCCTTCTTTGAAAGGTCTGAGCTACATGGATGTTAACACCCACTGAAAACCTCCCCAGCTGGTAAAACTCAGCTATATCCACACTTTAAACTGTCTCCACACTGCCAAGGTCTGCTCTCGTTATGACTCTCCTGGTGCCATCGTGTACCACATGCATCCCACAGTCCTTCACAGTGCCCTATTTAGCTCTTCCTCGGCCTTTCACCCAAAACTGCAAAGCCTGCCCCATCTCAGCCTTGCCACAGAGCCCTGCATCTCCCATGACAGCCTGCTACCACCCACCCTGCTGTCACCACAGTAGGGTGCTCCCCAGGCCTTTGGCTAAGTACCTCAGACACGATGCCTTTGAGGTGGCACTGCAGACCTCCTTGTTTTGACAGACATTTGAGATGGACAGAAAGAAGAATGGTCTAGAGATCTGAAATATATACTGCATATCATGAGTCCTTGAGATCATTATTTCATTTTGTAGCTTTAAATAACTAGCAGAGTTCTAGGAATCATGGGGTGGAATTTGGTATGCTTTTTGAATCACGTAAATAAAGTTTGTCAGCTTGACATAGGGGGGCACTTTCAGCAACGCCTGAGGGACTTGGGAGCACACGTCCCACTGACTTAATTAACAAAGAACATTAAGAAAATAATGAAGGTGTTCATTTCCAAATATTTAAACCCAGGTTGAAACATAGCTGGTTTTCATTTCATTATATAGCTGACATTTGTTCATCCTGTGAAAGATAATGTCAGCATTTAACTATCTGTTAGCTGTTTTTATAACGCTCTTAATAAATTATCTAGTTCCAATTTTTTCCTTTATCTGTACTACCACAGTTACCAAGAATAGATTGTCATAGAGTCAGCTTATTTTTTGTATAAAGTACTTGATTTAGTAGCAGTAGTTATTTAATAATTAGTACTTATTTTCATTATGTCCTGGCTGTTTCTTATCTTTACATTTTGATGCTGCTGCTGGAAACCCTTTTGTATTTAGACAGGGGGAGCCTATATATTAATACAGACAGAAGATTCTGACCCATAAGCAGGTCTTTTCTATTCAGCTCCTAACCATTCATGAAGGAATTCATTAAATTTGAAAAGAGAATAGGAAAACAAACTGGCTTCTTCAGAGTAGCAAACAGTACAATTACAAGAACTCTATTTCAAGACAGATGTAAAAAGCAATCACAAAGGATAGTAAAAATCATACTCCAGATAATGGGAAACAATAGGCTCCATATTGTGTGTATATTCACTTCTGCATTTTATAGACTGATGACAGTACAGGACATGAGGCTGGAATTTAATCTGGAAGTTGTCATACACGACTTCAAGGTCGTTATTATCTGTTTAATCTACTTAAGGAGTGAAACACAATTATGCAAAGCTACGTAACCGGTTAAGAAATGCAGGATAGTGAGACCACCTCTCATGTTATATACTTAGGTAGAAACACGGGTCTCTCTGGGATTGTCATATCATTATGGGACATTGCCAGACTCCTGCAGTGGGCAGTTCAGAGCGGAAGGCAAAAAACCCCTGTGTCAAGCTGCAAAACCTGAGAGCATTTTTCAGGAGACCCAGATACATTCCAGGAGGCCCAGATATAATTCCTCGTGAGGACAGGAGGGGGTTGGAACAAAAGAGGAAAGAAGTATGCTGTTCTCCCTCCCCTTCCTGTGGAGCACAGCCTAAGTTGCTTTGTACTGCCCCTTGATGAAGGCTCAGCCTTTCTGCTGCCTCTGTATGGGAGAAACTTCACAGAGGCCCTGGTTCAGCTCAGGAGAGGTGGGTTTATATGAGAGATGCAAGGCTAGCAAAACCAGCACAATGTGGCATCCCTCAGGGCATCTGTGTGGCCATGCAGACCCTCTGCCTGCCTCCACGTGCCTTGGCCAAGCCCAGATCAATCATGGAGTTAGACAAAAATCCAGAGGAGACGCAAACTGTCAACTGATGCCAGTGGCCCTGGGCCTGCTGCACATTACAGCTGTAGACCTGGGTTTTGTTTGCTGGGATAGTCAAGCTTAGACAGGACTTAAGCATGTCCTAGACATGATGTTTCCATTTCCTGGCTTCAAGGATGTACCATGTCCTGAGTTTTCCTACAGAACTGTGCCATGGGAAATTAGGAAGAAACTTAGCTCACTACATGATGTAGAGCATATACAGCTGTCTTGCATCTCCTCTTGACAAACTGGATTTGTTTGCTTGTTCTGCCTTTCTCTTCTCAAAGTTCAATCATTCTGCTCAGTCAAAACTCCCTTAAATACACCTCAGTTTCATTCTCAATGCGGACTGCAGGATTGCAGAAGGGATGAAAAGGAGGCTTTGCTGCATCCAGATCTATCTGAAACTTGGCAGTTTCCATCCTCAGATTTTTATCAGTGTCCTTGGGTTTAGTTTCTAGGGGGTTGTCTCTCATGAAACTCAGTTTGAACTCCAGGCTTAAATAAACCAAAATAGCTCCAAGTGTAGCACCGTAAGAAAACCCCTTAACCTTGGCATTTTAGATATATGTGACCATAAATCAGTCAATATTCACTCAAAATTAGCCATAAGTTTATTTGAAAGGTTCGCAACTTTAGCTAACCTTTATGACAAAGCTGGCAGAGTTTTCAGAATGTGTGGGTGCAGGTTCTATAATACAAGCTTTCACACCTCAAGTCATCACCTGCACTCTGCACTCTGTACATGAATTACAAAGCAAGCTCTGGTTCTGGGCTCTTTTACTATGAGATAAGTCAGATATTCCAGCCCCTTGGAGTTGAGTTATGTCTCTGAAAAAACATCCCTCTTAGAGCATTTATATCCTCTTCTTAAAAGAATGACTTGAATTTACAAAGAAATTCAAGCTTATTTGGTGTATCATAATTCTGAGAAATTCAAGCTTGCTTGGTAAACCATAGTTCTCAGGAGCAGAGTGCATATTTGGACTGGCTTTTTAATATAAATATGCCAACTCCAGGAAAAGTAAATAGAAAGTTTTAAAACTAAAACCCGCATCACAGATTTAATTTGACTGCAAATACTGTTAGATATAAAGAACATTTTCTAAAAGCACAATGATTTCAGTTAAGTCCTTACTTTAACTTTCATGTTCATTTTTCTAGAGAAAATTGTTTCATTTTCAGAGTGAACTTGCCTTTGCAGCTGTTTTTATGCCTGCAGCTTTGTGTAATCTGGAGTTCCACTTATTGAAGGCGGATGTTCTCTTGAGATTGGTCTCTCTCAGTTCCACACAACACCCACTTGACATTTGCTGAGGACAAGAAATAAGGCAAAGGATATAATATAGTTAAAAGTCAAAAGCTATAAATACTTTCAGCCTTTGAAATATTCAGCATCTTAATATGGTTACATACAAAGTTAAAGTAAAAAGCACTCGGGGTTCATTTTTCATGTTGTGCTTAGTTTGTGCTCTGAACTAAAATAATATTCAGAATTTGATTTGCTGATCATCTAATATATTAATTAATAGATATCAACACTGAAAAGTGAAATCAGATTAATGCCTGAGCATTAATGTTAGGATTTTCACTGCACTTGTAGCAGTTTCTCACATTGGCCAAAAAACTACTCTCATAAATCTTTTATTTTTTTCACAAACTGAGATGACTGTTAACCATTCCCCAACACTCAGATCTACAAACATAGTCAAATATCCATCTCTTAATTCCTGTTAAAATCAAAAGAATTTAGGCAACTTTAAATTTTAGGTATCTTAATATCTTTCTGGACGCAAACTCTCAGTTACTGAATAAAGATAAGGAGAAGAATAGTGAGGTTCTAGATAGTGAGGCTAGAGTCAAGCACAGACAGCGAACCAAGGCTAAGTGCAAGGAAGTCATGGAGCACTGACGCATGGATTACGTTACCACTGTTTGCATAACATGAACATTCCCCTTGCACACATGCACAGTATACGAAAAAGCACGTGAAAGGCGGTCAGCGGTGTCTGTTTAACCCTGGTCCCAATTTGATAGCAATTTACCCTGTACCCACAGTGAAAGGGTCTTAGAGAAAGTGGCTAGACCACAGATGTTTAAAGGCAGAGCTACACAAGGCAAATAGCCAGGGAAATTCTCTTGGGCCCTAAGGGGAAAAAAAGATAGCACTCATCTAAATTAGGTGGAGGTGTAAGTCATCCAGCAGGTGGGCGTGAGGAGGGAGTGGCTCATGCCTAAATCTCTGCCTAAGAACCCAGCTGTCTACTGCCAGCACACCGCAAAGGTATTTAGGTGCCTGCCACCCCTTCCAAGAAATTCAGTTTAGGGTCTACAATGCATCTAAGGTACCTGCCTAAACTTTTGGTGTCATGGCTGTCTTTAAAAATATTCTGGGAAAAAGAAATATCTTTTGTCCCTACATATTGTCAGAATCAATTCATGAATCCTGGTAGAATGTGGAAAATGGTGGGCATTATTTGAAGGGTAAATAGAAGCATTATATTCTTTGTGGTGTTAGGTAGATTGTGCAACTTTGCTGGACTTGTGCCAGAGCTGAGCTCCAGTAGTTTATGAAGGAGCTCTGTTAGTTCTTGTAATGATAAATCAGGCTAAATGAAGGAAGCATTCCTGTTTCTGGCAGGTACATTCCAAAACTGGCTGCAATAAAATGAAATCTACCTCTGTGCAGATTCACCCTTGATAGTATCTGAAAAAATACTTTTTTGTCAGCTACTGTACATGTCTTTTCACTGGGTGACCGTCTCTCAAAGATTCCTGGAATGTCTGGTCATGAAGTGACAGACCAAAGCTATTTGATCCCTCCATTTTCCTATTTAAGATTGTACGTGCCATTTTTAATACCGCTGATAAGATCATACTTTCGGTTAAGCCATGGCCATTGTACTCGAGAGTTAAGCATTTAACCACATAGTTTGTCTGGAGCGTTTGACAGCAACATTGCTCTTGGAAAGAGATTTCTGACAGAGATATTTTAGCCATCATTTTTATTATGAAACGAGGCAAGGGTCTCTCACTGAAAGCTGTGCTAGGAGGAAAAAAAAAAAAAAAGGCAAAGCAAATTAGGATGGAGAAGGTGAAAGGAAGTACTCATCCAGTGGATGGCTGAGCAGCATAGACCCAAAAAGCTGAATCCCTGAGCAGCTGTCTTAGGAAGAAAATTCCTGGGTTTACTAATAGTGACTGAGTTCCAGTTCCTGTAAATGTGGAGAGCCCTACTTCAATTAGTCTGTCAGTGCTGTAAATTCAATAGCATGCTCACAGCAGGTCAAATTGACATAATGGTAAAACAGGGGTCACTCTACTATGCTAAGACTCCCAGTGCTACTGACACTTGCTGAGATGACCTGGTGCTTGCATACCAGCAAGTGACACATTTTTAGAATAAGTCTCCAATATAAAGGGCTTTTGTAAGGGGGAAAAAAAGCTAATTAGTTACCTTAGCAGAGCTGTAGGAGGAATAGAATTCATTGTTTCTGTGAGACCACAAAAGTGCCTGTAAGGCTTTTTTTTGTTTGTTTTTAATATATCTATATTGAAGCAATTTTTTCCTCAGTCTGGGTATGTGCAGTCTAAACCATTTTCTCCATATAGTAATTTTACTCTGCTGAGAGGCAGCATCACCTGGGGAGGGCTAAAGAACTGTAGAAAAGCTAAGTCATTTTCTATGTCCAGTTTTTCCACGTAAAAGCTTGATAGTGCGCCTTTTTATCAGACTTTGTTTATTTGTTTGCTTTTGATTTCAAAGACTTTTTAACAGATTTGGACAGAAAAGTGAAAACAGCAAGGGTTTGATAATTGCAATCTTTTGCAATCAAATTTATGACATTTATAAATATAGATGCATGGATTAAAATTCTTAGACAATGGAATATTGTTATTGGCCAGCATCCTAGGCTGCATACCTGGTATGCTGAGGTATAATTAAGCATTGGGTAGGGTTTTATGTGTGAAAGCAATGCTTGACTGGATTTAAATGGTTTTGATTGGAGCCGATATGATGCATAGTTGGACATAATGTTCATAATTGCCTATTTTTCTTGGCAAACAACAAGGTGCTTGATGATTGCTTTCTGAAACGTTCACATCTATTTCTTTGTGAAGTGTACCACAATTTAATGGTAATTCTAAACAAGTTTGTGTTGTAGTCCTCTGACTTTGAGAGAATGCACTCCTTATTGACTTAATGTCCTCATTACAGCAGAATTGCATGTCTCCTGTGTCAAAGTTGAGTCTTGGTCTGGTTTGAATGGCAATTTCCACAAACACCTTTGCTCTTTGTATTGTACTCATCTTTTTTCTACGCACGTCCTAATAATCATCACCAAAATTCAGTCAAAACTGAAAGCAGTCTCACATGTGTTTCTCAGGCAGACTATTTTATCTTTTTTCATTAGTGTTTGACACAATCCAGAGGAGGTGTTTAGAGACAGGCATCACAGAGCTATAATGACTCTAGCCAGTTTTACACAAATGTGCACATACACACACATTTTTGCTCCCCAAGGCACAGCTCTGCCTCAGAAAGGCAAATGTACACTACCTTACTTGCAAAATGTCTTTCCAGGTTTAATGCATGAACATTTTCCAGACAGGAATTGAGAGAAGGACAGCCCTAGGCCTCTTCAAGCAAGGCTCCTACCATTGCCATGACCCTGTAGAAGTTCTTACAGGCCCTTTACAAATGTTGAGGATTCAGGAAGTCTTGCCTCTTCTGTTTTATTTTAGGTTTCTTTCAGAATGATCTGAGGTCTGTATTGTGTTTATCCACATTTGCCTCCTGGGATGTACCTCACGATGCTCTGATGATTCCTCAGTCACATAAATCTGCCACTTGTAAGATTGTGAAATGACTGTAATCAGGGTACATGCTCATTTTTCCCCCAGTCCTCTCTGATAGCAGCTCTCAGTACCATTTGTTTCACCTCTCTTTTATGTGCCCTTTATTTCACTTGCATTGATGTCCTTAGTCCATGCCAGCCTGCTTTCTTGATCCCCTGCTCCAGCTTCTTCTCCCAGGACTGAAAAAACAGCTTAGCAATTGTCCTACCCTATTTCGTACAATTCACACATTTTTCCCTGAGTTTGGACAAATCAAAGGTGTTTCCAGAGAGACAGTGTTTCATAGACCTTTGAGCTGGCTTGTGCACATAGTTGTATCAGTCAATCTTTGGTGTAAGTGCAAGAGCCCCAGTAGACACAGATGTCAGAAAAGATTCAACACTGTTAACAGACTGCTCATGTGCAAACTCACTTGAGGAGAAAAGTTCCACTCAAGATTTGGTGAGATCTTGGCACTGAATAATCAAGCATTACACATCTATTATGCTTCTCATAATAAGTAGGCAGAAACTCAGCATCTCTCCCCTATCTTCATAACTTAGAAGCTGCCACTTCCAGGGCAGTGTGTCACAGGGATTTGATAATTTTCTCATGTTTCATACAAGAGAGGCTATGGGGGGAGCTGATGTGTAAGACTGCCCTTTGAGCAGAAGCGAAAAACCTGCCCAGCTGGAAAACCAGATCTCCTGTTCTTATGAGAGAGCATAAGAAATCACACAGTCCATCTCTTAATGAGACAATCAGTCTGAGCATCAGAGAAAGTCAAATATTCCTCAAAAAAAGTCATTAAAGTCCTACTACTCTTAATGTGAAGACTTCCTGAAGGCTCTACCCTTATATAGAGAAAGAAAGCCAACTGTGAATTTTACAGCATAAAAAGTCTCAGTCTAAAATGATGGAGGAGACACCATTAGGCTCTTGAAAAGATGGCAGTCAAAAGCCGCATTTCCTAGACCATTGCCTGCTCATGAAGAAACAGGAGGCATGGCTGGCTGGGGTGCATGAGCCATAGACTGAATGTCCCTCTATGTTTCCCAGCAAGCAAACTTGCTTCCACACAGCCCAAAATGAGGAGCTGACAGAGGGAAATGTCTTTTTCATCTCCATAATATTTCTCTTTTTAGGGCAACTGTAGGGAAAGAGGAAAGTCCCCGTTGTGTGGGGAGGAATTATTTCTTCACTTAGTAGCATGCTGGTGCCCCGGACGCCATCCAGAATATTTAGAGTGTGCATTTAACTTTGGTAGAGTTGCTGCAATTGTGATACATTCTCCAGTAGAGCTGGGGAGAAGGAAGGAGTTCCTAAAACCATCTATTCATATTATTTCCAATTGTATAGCCAGAGAAACTTCATGAAATTTACTTATGGTAAAGCTGAAATTCAAACTATATAATCTAATATTCAGCAAATTCACTCTTTAAAAGACATGGACTTCACAGTCTTTCCATACTGGGATTTGGGTGATCTGAGATAGCTCTGCTCCAGCAGACCCTAAAAGCAATCAGACATTCCCCCCCTCATTTGGCAGATTTTTAGTGTGTGATAAATTAACACACTGAGAAAATGGAGTGTGCTGGTTCTCTTTGAGTGTTAAAATGCTCACGGTTTGCTAATGGTTTTAGACCTGCTTTCTTAAAGAGGAGTAAGAAGCTGCACAGATACACTTGTTCCAGTGTGGTAAAGACGGTTGCAAATCAGATGGTTCAAAGCTAGCTAAGAGTGTCTACATGAGTTTACCACTGATTTAAGTTAATTAGTTTAATGAAAAGGTACAGATTTGCATAAAGATGAGCTTTCACCTTTCCTGCTCCCAAACAGCTGTGCTTAGTTCTGTTTTATGGGTAAAGGGCAAAGGAGGAGAAGGGGAGAAGTGTCTTTGAGATAATCTTATTGGAAAGAAAGGAAACAAATGTATGCTGTGCTTACTCCAGCTGGTCTCCACCCCAGGAGTAATAGTTTGAAGTGAGCTTTTATATAAACAATAAACAAGTTATTCTTGGAGCATTTGCTTTGAGCTAAGACTGTGCGTAAGGGATTGGCTTTGAAATTGCTGTCAAAGTATCTGCCTTTCAAAATTAGACTTCGCATCTCAGGTTCATTAAGATAGCCTTGAGCAAGAGTCTTTTATTCAACCTTTCTTTAAAGGTATGAAGTGTGAATTTGATAAGTAAAAATAACTTGAGTGAAGAATGTCTAAAAATGGAGGAATTAACCACAGTGGTGTTTATGCAGCCTAGGAATGGATTTCAATACATCTCTTTAACACCTATCTTCTTGCGGTAATCTCTCCTTCCTGTTTGTATACTCTCTTCAAAAGATTAAAATTAAGGCTTCAAAATGGGAAAAAGATAAAATGGGACCTTTAGTGCTAGCACACATTTCTTGTGGATCATTTGCCAATTTTTCTCCTCAGAGAAGACAAACCTACCATCCTGTCCAATGTTTGAGATATGTATTTGATAGGATTTTATTTTCTTCTCCATTCTTCAAGTCTGCTTGAAATCAATCACTTGCACAAGATGCAAATTATTAATCTTGGGTAGGGCTTGTCACAAATATATGGAGCAGATATATGTATGTAGTAACAGCAAATCACACTGTTCCTAAGAGCAATTGATAATATTATAAACCAGGGCTTTCCATGGATAGCTATGAACAAGCACTGTCTGTGTACAATTTGACAGAAACCCCAGAGGAAAAGCTGTAAAGACCATAAGCCGTAAAACAACAAAAGCAGAATAAATAACTCAGTGAATTTCTTGAAGCATTAGTAACTTGACAGCATCTACTCATTCACAACAAAGCCAGGACAAGTTCAATGTTTTCTGCTGCTGCACTAAATAAAAAGTTGATGCTAAGTCTCAATACTTAAGAACAAATGACAACCCTTTAGAAAGTGCTCTAGTTCTAAAATGTCAAAAAAAATGAAATTGATTTTCAAATCACATAGCGTAGTGTTTTCTTTTAAGGGAACATGATCTCTGGTACATTTAATAAAAAGCTGTGTAACAATTCTTCTTTAATTCCCTGTGATTTCACCTTAGAAATGACTGCTCTACATCATTCATCTGCCATTACTTCTAACCACAAACATATAAAGTTATAAAAAGGGGACAAATCAAGTTGACAGATCATTTTTAAACATTTCTGGAAGGTGAGAAAAAATAAGTGAAGAGATAAATGTTCAGCTTTGAAGTATCTATCTCATCTTTTTTATATTTTAATTTTAAAGGCTATACAACAATACCACTTTTCACAAAATGGCACTCACTTTGTGAGTGACCTTAAGGTAAACAACCAAGCTACTAGTATAAGAACAATTGTTCAAAATGACAGAATCAGGCTCCGACATTTCTCCAGCTGCCTTTAATTTCTCTTTCAGACAATCAAGTATTTCAGATAACTAGCATTTTGATATTTGTCTTTTGTGTTGTTTACGTTCTTAATTAAAGAGCAAAATATAATGGTATTCTAGAGTCAAAGAAACACTTCTTAAATGAATCACCCTGTTTAATAAAATGTCCCCTTGCAAACACTGTTTTTCTTGATAAGTCCATGCACAAATAAAAGGATGGAAAAGGGTAATTGTTTGGTTGAGATGTAAGGGCACACAAAGTGGTTAGCTCTAAATAACCTGGTCATCAGCCCAACTAATCTGCTGCGGTTTGTTTTCACAGCTTTGCTCTGAACATCAGTGCTGATGGTCTGACACTCCCTGCAGAGCCTGAGAGCGAATGGTAAGTCAAGATACCAGCTGCACAATGCTTTACCTGTGATGCCAGAGATTTGGAGGAGGGAGAATAACAATTTGTAAAAACACTCATAAACTTCACTGGATTTTTCTTTCTTTCTTTCTTCCTTTTTTTTTTCATCCAGCAAACTTCCTGTCAAAGTTGCCAAATATATTATAAGGTCATTTAATGAAGTGAAACGCTTTTTTTTCTTTCTTTCTTTGTAATTTTAAATCAAGCCTGAGGTTTTTTTTTATTTATTATTATTTTAATTTCAAACCTGCAATGTTTATGTGACAGCTGAAGAGAATCCAATTGCTCTCAAGAGGACAACACACCACAAAAGATCCCTAAAGGGTCTGTGTTACCTATTCCAAAACCTGCTCATGCAACACTTCCAGTCCAGAACAATCAGCCTGATCACAAATCAGCTTCGACTCCAGTGAGACCAAGCTCATTTTCTGAGCCACACGATGCAAGAATGAACTCTGCAGAACCCTACCGCAGAGCTGATCCTGCCTTTGTCCTTGCTTTGCTGCTTGGTGAGATAAAAGCAGCCAAATTGCCTGAGTGAGATTTTGCAATCTATTCAAAGCAAAAGATTATCTGATAAGAGCTTCCTACCTAATTATGCTTTGAGGCCTGACCCTGTTTGGTGCTCAGTATTTCCTGCTTAAGATCCATCATCATCCAGTGAAAGCACCACTGCACACTCAAACACTGTGCTACTGCTGAGGTCAAATGGGACTTTACTGCTGCGACAGACCTGTTCTCAGGGTGTATATGGCTGGTTTAGATGGCTTCCTACTCAGCATGTTACCTGTTATCAGTTATGCTGACAGACCTAATTGTGCCCATTCATTGCCTATAATATCCTAAAAACAGCTGTGAAGGGCCAGGCAAAAAAATCCACCTATTGCAGTATCATATTCAACTGTGGCCAACAGCAGGTGCCTAGAGAACAGGACTAGAATACAGTTATAGTCCCCTTATTGACTTTCTTTTCCTCCATAAACTTGCAGAAGACAGCCTTCCTGAGCCAGTCCATAACTTCACATTGAATACTATGGGTATTTTTTTCCACACATCTAATCACTTCTCTGAAAACATGTAATCTTTCAATCCACAATAATTTAAGGTGCTGAGTTGCACAGCTTGTCTACCATCGAGACAATCTCTCTTTTTGTTAATTTTCAGCCTAACCCCTGCCAGTTTTATTTGTTTTCCCCTAGTTCTTGCATTAGGAGAAACATCAAATAATTTCTAACACAAGTTTTCTGGGCCATCCATTTTTTCCAGAAATCATTCATATCCCACTTAAACAATTTCTTTCTCATACTGAAGAATCCTAGTCTAATTAGTTACATGTTGTATTGAAGTCATTCCATGCCTTTAGTCATTGCTGTCATCCTTACCTATACCATTTTCAACTTTACTGTGTTGTTTTTGACTTGCTATTCAATTGCCCATTCAGTGTATTCAGTGAGATACTTCTATACAGAGAGAAAATTTCTTGTTGTGTTTAATAATGTAGGATGCCTAGAAAGCTTCATTTTTCTGTTAGTTGTTCTCTGTCCAGATAACTATGGCTATGTTGAAAGATACATGATCTAGGAGAGACCCCTAAGGGTTTTCACTTGATACATCCTCCTAAGGAGAAAACGGACATGAATTCTCTACTCTTTGCTTCTCACTTTTTAAAGTGGAACTTAGGTATTCACCTCATGGTTCCAAATGGCACCTGATGTCCTTTTAGGTGCCAATAAGGTGTCCACTGCAATGCTCATCTGTGCATTATCTAACACCAGTTTGGATCTGATCCAAATTGAAACTGTAAATTCTAGGAGACACATGACCGTCCGAGTAATAGGTGTTGCAATGGTTTTTGGTGCCATAGCTTTAAATCTTGAACACAAACAGTGAAAAAAGTCATTTTATGATTAAACACAGGTCAACATGCTGCAACAGTGGGCTACTCATGACTCTGCCACAGATTTGTGATGTGCAGCAAGTATTTTTGATAACTTTCTTGGCTTCACATCCCAATCATCTCCTCAGTATTTGTCATGTCTTTTAAATGTAAGGTCTTCAGGGTATAACCTTTTTTTTGTTATGGCTGTCTGTGACAACCCATACAGTGATTCTTGAGCTGTTGGCAAGTCTTGGATGGAGCTTCAAGGTACTATTGCAGTAACAAACATAAATAATAATGTGTATGAAAAATGTAGGACTGTGAACGACTTAGCATTGTTCACTGCTCTCTTTCATGACGCTTTCTATCAGCAGGAAGGAGCTTGATTTCTCTCACATATAGAGAGACCCAGACAGATACTAGACTACGCTTTTCTGCTAGCTCAGTTAGAAAGGAGTCCTGTGGTGGCAGTCAGGCAAACCTATCAATCTAAGCATAGACTGAGCACTCACTTCACTGGGAAATACATGAGGATGGGACATTTAAGTTCCCAGGTTTTTTCCCTTGAAGCATTATTTAACACAGGAGGCAAGCCAGAATGATTAGTCAGGAGAATACAGACACTGCTGCAGTTACTTAACTGTTTGCACATGCAAAGGAGGTGTATCTCCTTCTATAGCTATTGCCTTGTGCCAGCCTCATCCCACCAGGACCCTTAGTTCAAGGATCTATGTGTAAAATGAAGATCCAGAAAAAATAAAGAGAGGACTTTAATTTATTTATGTACTTATGTCATCGACAACACTGATGTATTCATTTATTTATTTAATGGCAGCAGAATGAGACCTGAATCAAAGTAAGCATCTAACTACTGGAGACCCAAGCCTGATCTCATCAACTAGACTTTCCAAAAGACTCATGCAGTGTGCCTGGTGTCACCTGACTCCTGGAATGAGATGCCTGATCATTTCACAGGAATGAGATTCTTCTTTACTCTCTGGGACTCAGTGGTTGCATTTTGTAAAACTATGAATGAAAAAGGAAAGTAAAAGCAAACCGGAGATGTTTGAAGTTACATTTTCGAAGCTAGGATTTTTGTGTCAAAAAAGTAGGAGGAGGCTTTTTGGCAATATGATCGTATCTCATTCTATCAGATACAGAATCAAATTTTTAAATATATTATATGTATAGTACCTTACTTTTTTAACATTTGTGGGTTTGATTAATGAAAAGGTTTTAATTCTACAAAGCTGAAAAAAAATAGTGTTTGCAAGAAATTGTAATTTGTAGGTCAGTGGAAGATTAAGTTTTTCATTTTTTTATTGAGAGAATTTCGATATGATCTCCTAAATTTCCTAGTACACTGCAGTGGAATATCTGGTTCTCAGATATGTTTTGTGACAGTTTAATAAGAGAGTGGAAGAAGCCATTTTTTGCTACAGTATTTTAGGAATAAGTTCGCTCATGCACTGCCTAGAGCAGGGGCAAAAAAAGGGATAATCTGTGTAAAAGAAGATCAGACACCCCGTGCTCATCCTGAAACTATTCCCTTTGTATTGAAGGCGTGTAAGTGCTGCTTTAATGAGCTCTGGGTAGAGGTGTTAGTTTGAACAAAGTGTTACCAAACAGAGGCTGCAAATAATGTGCCATTAGCTGCACTTCCATGAGAGAAGCTGTTTGAAAAGTAAATTTAAAAAATTATTCTAATGTGAGAGATTCAGCTTATGTGACCAAAAGATGTAAGTTTGACACTACATACTGAAAGTGAGACTCTGGCAGTAAGAATATTCACTAAGTCAGGAATTCTAGTGGATTCTGTCTCCATATTGTATGGAAACAATTATGAAATTCAAATATTTGTAAATGACACCAAACTGCAGTCTTCAGTGTAATTTTTAGAGAAAATGAAATATCTTAATACTAAAAGTGCTCCTACCCTGCTGTTCAGAGAAAATGGGATAAGAAGTTCCTACAGTGTCAGCTGATTCCTGCTTTGTTGAACAATATTGAAATCAGCTTGATTTTCCATTGATGTTTTGTTTTTCTAATTCCACTTAAAAGAGTGAGTGCTGACAATGCAAATGCCAAGCTTATGGATAGAAGGGCTGAATTTATTGAATTGCAAAAAACCCTTGGCTTCATACAGAGTGGTTTGTTTGGGTTTCCTCTATTTTTTTGGATGGGTTTTTTTTTCTGAATTTTGATTGGAAAATAAGATTATGAATTGGAGATATTGGGGTCCCATGAGTGTCATTCTGGCAGCCAGTAACTGAACTTAAATAAACAGGCATGCAGCCTATAAAGCTCAGCCATTATATGTGTCACTATTCAAACAATTTAGATGCTGTTTGGATCTACTTTGCTGTTTTCACCATGTTTTATGGACGATATTAGGGAACACAGAGCCTCTCCATTTCAAAGTCTTCTGGTTTAATGTAGCTTTTCAGAAAAACAAGCTTCTCTTTTCAAACAAGTTGCAGCAAGCAAGGAGGGATACAGATAAAATCGGATCTTAATTGGGTTTTGTTTCCCTGAGAAAGGAAGGGTGGCAGTGACAAAAGACTTAGAGCTGATCTATGATTTCTGATCAGAATATTTATTTACCATTAATCTGCTATCATTTTTGAAAGCAAAGTAAAAATTCTTTGCACGTAAGCAAAACATTTCAATATTAAGGAAATTTAATAGCTCACTTGACCTAAGGAAATATACACACATGCAGACCATTTTTGAGAGTCAGGCTGTCTCAAGCATAAGTGAGAAATACTATTAGCTATCTGAATCTTTAAGAGGGATAGGTTAAGGAGAAGTTCCTTTTCCAACCCTAAAAGTTAATGTGGTGTAAGAACAATTTCCCTCTGCCAAAGGAAAAATCACTGGTTTCATACTTGAAAGTTACAACATTAAATTACACTCACTGAGTACAGTGGCCTAAGATCAGTCCCTAAGTGTCAACCATTGTGTAGTCTGTCGCTGCCAAGTAATTTTTCAATCTTTCAATTAAGTGCACTGTATAATTTTATGGCTTCAGTCTGAACGCACGGTTCATGCACAACTGTGTTAAACAATGACAGGAGCAGCCTGGAATGAGGAAGAGACTACAGGGAGGATCCAGTCTGACAATGAAGCTGACATAGCAAAGGTAAAAGAGGTTTAACGTCTGACAGACACCCATGATTTTTAATTATCCTTTCCCACTGCTGATTGTTGCAATCCATCTCGCCCCCACATCTCTCCCTATCTCTACCCTCCTCTTTGTCGCATGCCTGCTCCCTCCTCTCATCTCCACATCCTGAAATGCCCTTGCCTCTCTTTCCCTGCCTTTTCTTTGTCCTGTTTAACTGATCTCCACCTACCCAAACCCCTATCAAACAAAATAAAAATGTTTGGAACTCACAGGGTGTTTCCTGACAGGCTGTTGCTCATTCCTTCCCTGTGACTCAACCCTTCTCATCCCCACTCTCCTCCTGTGTGGTGAGCCCTTCATTTCTGTGTATACACCCTCTCCCTACACAGCTTTTGTATTTTCAGGTGGTAAACTCCTCAAGGCAAAGACCATCTGTTCCTTCACTGTGCAGTCAGACCTTTCCTTGCATTAGTGTGTATTCAATACCAATTTAAATTGCATGCATTTTCAAAATTAATGAGAATAGTTAGCCATTGTAGTACATAATGAATTTTATGGTATTTTTAGCAAACCTTCTTAAATGCAAGTACATAGCCATAATGAGCAGCAGAGGATCACAGTGTTCTCACATCACTCGTGTACAGTAATAACTCTGG
Organism: Edolisoma coerulescens; assembly: GCA_013397115.1. Taxonomy (NCBI): domain Eukaryota; kingdom Metazoa; phylum Chordata; class Aves; order Passeriformes; family Campephagidae; genus Edolisoma; species Edolisoma coerulescens. Next base: position 30,723 of record VWZW01002569.1, read on the forward strand.
AAAATGAACATATCAAAGCTTTAGCAGATACTTCCTAACTTTACTGACTTACAGGAATTCTGGTACTCCAAACAGTCATAAAATTGGAAATATGTCAAAAGACAGAAAGAAAAAAAAAAAAAAGAAAGCCAACATGTTCTGTGGGTGGCCATGGGTAAAATTTACAAAAGAATAGACAGGCTCTTAGATGTCTATCCCACATTTTTTTCCATCAGTTCAGCCTGTTTCTGATGTATTCAGCATGTTGAGAAATGAGAAAGAAAAAAAATATGAAGAAGAGTGAGAGAATAAACTCTATAAAATATTTTTATATTTTATAAACCACAACCACAGTGATGGAGTGGGTGTATGGGCAGGGTGAAAAATACTGTGGAAGTATTGTTGTGCACACTCTGCTACAGCTAACTGAGTATTAGGCGCAATGAATACACCATCAAGTGTAATGACATCTTCCTCCTAACTGACACAGAAAAGCAGACGCTTTTAGAACACATTATTACACTCTAAATCAGTCTCCTTTATGATAGTCTTTACCTAAATATTTCACACAAGAGATTTATTCTATTAAGAAACACCGAAACTTACATAAAATTAATTCTATTTTATTTAAGGTTTTTTTATTAGTTCTGATTAATTAAAATATTCTTGGACTGCAATAACTACGTGCTGTTTAATTATTCAAACACAGGCTTTTGATTATTCCATTTCTTTGTCTATTCTATATGTGTGGCTTCCCCTTTATTACATGTACAGACTGAGCAAATGTGAGTAAGGAATAAAGTACCAGCTGTGGCACATCTAACTAATAGTTGTACACCATATAATGTAATCTTATATGGAAATATTTCAGATGCTGCATATAATGTTTTAAGATTCTCCTAGGTGATAGTCACTACCTGACATCATGTTCTCATCTTACTGGTGCTTTTCTCTCTCTCCTTCTTTTAGGTTCTGCAAACTTTCTCACATGCTGAAAGCTAAGTTCACACATACAGGCAGGCTTTCAGCATCAAGTACTAAGATTTAATTGCTCAAAGAAATGCATTCGAGTTAGGTATTTTTGGTCTATTCAAGGCACCTAACTTCACAGACACGTAGTGTGACATTTTCGTTTATGAGCATGATCAGGGATTCAGCCCCCCCCACCCTCTCATTGTTCAGATCACTGAGAACCTGCCTCCCTAAGATGTCAATTGGAAAAAGGTAGTCACAGGATTTAGTCCAAATATTGTGTATATGGGAACCATATCCAAAGGGGAATATAACAAATTAACTTGATTCTCCTTTGGCATGTTTATTAGAAGATGCAGTATGTTCTGTAATTAACAACAAACAGCAGTTATTAAAATCCACATGTTTAGGGGGAGAAGAATCCCAAACATCTTTCATTGTTTTAACCAAAACATTTTCACCTTGATTTTTTATATCAATCTCTTCTGCATCTATGAAATTTTTGACAGTTCCATTCTTGAAATATCTAGCTAGAAAATAAGTGCTTCCTGGGAATATTCCACAAAGCCCTGACATAATTTTAAAGAAAAATAATCTGGTCTTGTATGCTGCACTGCACAGAAGTATTGTAAACTATCACATAATCCAAACCCAAGGTTTTCTGCCTTGTTGCTTTAAAGGAAACAACTGATACAAGTCTTGAACTTTACCATGTCAGAGAGACCAGATTCCTTACTGTTGTGAAGACTGACTGTTCTAAGGAGGCTGAACAAATCGATGATTTCTATGAAAATAATTTCTAGTGAAGAGATTTCCTCACTTGGATTTTCTCACCAGAGGAGAGAACTGTAAATTTAAAAGCAAAGATAAAAACCACTAAGGAAAAGAAGCAGAAGCATCACTGAAGAAAATAAAAACAAAAAAGAAAAGTCTCAAAAAACACAATACAGAAACAAATGCAGATCACTTCAGGGATATTCAGTTACCAATGAAAAGCACTGTATTTTTTTTTCTACAGTTATTTGTTTAGTGAAATAGCAGTAAGCCACTGTGTTTTTAGGGAAGAACAAACAGCTGCAACTAATGGTTCCCATGGAAGACTCCTGTAGACTGTGAAAGTCTGTGAATAGCTGAGTTCTTGACCATATGTGCAACTTTGTTGAATTAAACTTCGTAACTACGAGAAGAAATGATCCCATAGGAATTACCTATATATAATGTCAATAAAGACTAAAAGGCTGCTTCTACAAGACAGTCATTTGCATGTAGTTCAGAATGGCTTTTTATGAGAAGAACCTCACAAGAAAAAGCCACATTAGAACTCATGTTCCTGACACTGGTGAACTGAGATACTGGGACTTAGCAGTAAAATACTTGTTGTTTAGCAGTGACTAGACAAGCTGAATGTCTGTTTTAAATGAGGTATAGATCTTATCAGTCAACTGTGTTGCTACTGCTGCTGAATTTGGGAAAATGATTTGGAATGAATTAAAAAAGAACTGTGTTTTGAATAACTGTGACAAAGAAATCAATTAAACTTTGAACAACTTTTATTATAATTGATGCAGAACTAAATAAAAAATGTGGCCTCTGACACAGAAAGTCCTTAGCCACACAGCACTGGAAACTAAGGAGATACATAAAGCATCACTCTATGAACAGCAGGTAAAGATAAGTCTCTGGCTTGAACTAGCACAGTTTTTCCTATAAAGCACATCTTTTAGCAGTGATAAGAGGGAAGTAGCACTAGTCAGTGAAGCCTTGTATCCAGTAAAACTGATTTTTTACTTACTGCATCCAACTGTGCATGTCAGACTCTAAATGTATTTCATTTGGCAAAGCACTGGAGCTGTTATACTCTCTCTGAGCCAAATTCTGCCCTTGGCTTCAGGCACACAACTCCCATTGACTCCAGTGGAAGTTGTACAGAAGGAGATAGATTGTTTAAATTAGGCATGCTCTTGAGATGGTGGAGGAAGATTCACAGCTGAATCCCAGGGTAGGAGTTCACCAAGGGCCAGCAAAGTCAATCTCACCAGTCAGTCCTTCCCAACTCATCAGAGCAATGGCTTGAAAGATCTATAAAATAAATAGCTCATACACACTGCTTGAAAAATAAAAGGACTTTCTCAGCCTTTGATGCAGGCCTTCCCTTCACTCATTACTTCAGAAGCAGTCCATCCTCAAAGAGATTTTTGTTTCTGTACTGTAATTGGTGAGAGGTACTGCTATTTCCTCAAAATTGTTCCACCCAGATCTGTCCAAGACCTTTCTTACCTATACTGCCATAACTCACATCATCCTGCCACCAGCTACATCTCTGCTTTTTTCCCTGTCCTAGCGCTGGTTTTTCCCCTTGACTTCGCTTGTTTCATGACTTTTGATTTCTTTCTCTTTCAGAATCAGAGGATTTTTTTTTTATATTCTCACAAGTTTAGAGTAACACATTTTGTGTCATGCAAAGTTTAACAGATGGATGCTTTAACTTAGACCTCTCGGTTTAACCTCGGTGACAGAGAAAAGGCCTCTAAGCATAATGGAAACAAGCCCAGCTCACTGCAGTTCTCCCACACTCATTTCTTTCAGCAAAAAACATGCATCTGTTCTGAAAATCCCAAGAAGTCAATGGAGAGTACATACGCTTGCATAGAAACAAGTACCAGAACCAAATCAATAGCACCAATTCCAGTTTACAATTTTATGTGCTTTCAGTGCAGGGATAAAAAATTCTCCTTTAGGTCATACACACAAATCCAGTAAAGGTCAGATTCTGCTTTGATATTCACATCCCAGGTTCTGCTTGTCTTGTAGATGAAATGCATTTGTTTAACAAGCAGATGAGAAGGCTGCAGCCTAAATTTCATGGATCTATCTAGCATGTTCTCCTAAGGAAAAATATTTTTCTTTAGTATTTTTTATTTATAAATATGGTCACACCAGAAGGACAAGATGTACTGTGCAGGTATTTGCAGAAAAAGAATTACCTTGTTAAACTAGCCCAATGTAAATATGTTACAGACTTAGACCCAGAATGGCTTGTGAAAAAGATAAAGCACAATAAAAGAGAGATAAGAGTGTGATGGAAGAAGTGAGTGACTAAATGACTGAAGTATGTTGGGTTTCTAAGATACCAGATAGAACTGTATTTCTTCCGGTGGTTTCTACTGGTTAGCAGCAGTTTGTTAGGGCATTCTTGCCTCCAGCTATCAGACCCTGCTCCATTTTCTAGCAGGGAAAGGGAGTGAGAGAGGGGAAGATCAATTTTCAGTTCTCTCACAATGACTGTTTTGGTTTCCAGAAAAACTCCAGTCTACCTCTTGCTGCTGACTGGAAGCACTCTACATGTATGCTTGGTGACTTCGTAACATTAGTGCCTGGCCTGTTATAGAAAGTGTTTTAAATATAAAATCCTAGAAAATATAAAACTTTCTGTAAGCAAAGAGAGAGGTCAGCCATCTCCTGTTTCTTTGTTTGACAAAAGCAGCCTTCAGTGAAATATCCCAGGATCCAGTCGTCTTCTTCATCTAAGAAAAGTCTAAGAAAGGACTTGAAACATCTAATGTTCTGTAAAGTCACAATCTGTCCTGCTGGTGAACCATGGACACACCATCCTTTTCTCCATTTCTACTTGGATTGCTACTAATGAGATCTTTCAAAATTTTCCATCACTAATTACACAGTTCCTATGACTAGTTTCTGCTGGTTTCACACATAGACATGAAATCTACTACTGACAGAGTTTCCTAGGTGATTCCAGAGATTTTTTTTCCAAAGGATTTGTTAACAAAATGGCTGAAAGGCAGATCTTTTTGACATTGATATTAGTCCTTCATTCAAATGAAGACACAGCCACTTTCTGTTATGTTCCCTATACTGAAAATCCGCTACTTATAAATCAGATACATGAAAAACAAATTTTCTTACAAATAACATCTTTTAAAACCTCCTTATCAACTCTGAAGGTTCAAAGGATTGAAGAGATGCCTGCCAGCCCTGTTTGATGAAGCATTTTCTTGAACTATCAGCTATCAAGGATCATCTCAGTACTCCAAACCCTGCTGACTTTCTTGTCACCTTTCAAAATCTTTCAATCCATCTCTCAAAGAAACAAACAAACAAAATCCTTCCTTGATCCTTGCAAATAACCAAAGTAGTTTGGTGAAAGGTTTTTACAGTTTTTTAACTAATTTAGCAACTCCTAGTCACCATAAGAAGCCAGTGAGTCCCTTCAACACATAGGGCTCAGAAGAAGGAGGGAGAGATTCCTTTAATTCAAGCCATTATAACCCCCTGCATTTCTCAATTTACATTTTATACAGAGAACCAAAATCTGACCTGAGAAATCACTTTGTCTTCCAATTCTCTTTCCCCTTTCTACTTTGAGCATAAGTCAGTCTTAAACAAAAAATTTAAAAATATGTTCAAAGGTAAATATTTTTATTTCACTTGTTTGATCAATTTCTACATAATTTAGAGATGATAATTTAGAGATAATAAATGATAGAATGACAAGTTCCTTACTTATTTTACTTATTCCTGCTTATTATTATAAATTTATTAAAACTATGTACTAAGTAAATGTAAGTGAATTTTTGTATGAAATAAGAGGGCAGAATTAGCATTTTATAGATGTCATGGGTAAGGAACTACCCTTCTTTATCTGGAGTTTGTTAAGAAAAGTGCAAGAGGTATTTTACATCAGGAAACTTCCCAGATAAAAAAAGTATCTGCAGAGTAGTTATACCAAACCTTAAATATCTGACTGGGTAAATGGAACAATTAATCCCAGCAGCTGCTTTTCACAAGTAAAGCTTCTTTTATCTATTTTGCAAGCAAGGGGAAACTCAGACTTGCTAAGACTAATTCAAAACAGAATCAAACACAGACTACAACTAGTAAAAAGGACATTTTTTATTAAAGATCTTCAGCCATAGAATTAAATAATGAGTTAACAGATATTTTCCCTTTATGAATATACTTATTCTTGTAAGGCTTGTTTTGGATATTTTAGTGCTTTCCTTCAAAACATTCTCCTTTCCTTTCTAATGTGGCCGGATAAAATATTAGCAATTTTAGTGACCTTTTATGTTCATAAGTGCTAGAACCCTGTTGAAGTTCACCTGATTCACTGTGGCTTAATTCCTCACTGGTAATGATTGCTGTAGGAGCCATGCTCTGGTGGGTTAGAGCCAAAGAGATCCAGGGAGGAAACGTTAGTGGCAGCCAGGTTAATAAGGGGAGTTTATACTGAAGTTTTTGAGGGAATGTTGGTTGTTTGGGGTTTTTTTCTTTTTTTTTCATAGCAGTAAAGGGCAGCACTTAGAAGGCTAATTTGCATAGCACTGTGAACACCAACCTGTTCAAAGAAATTTACTTCTGTAAGGTCTTTTCCATCTCACAGTTACTGATTTTTTTTCTGCTTCCATTGTGCATACCATATGATTTGTAACACGCAGTCACAGCTGAAGTCAAACCCTGAGAGCTGCAATTGAGTTGAAATAACTGGATTTTGTAGTCACTCAGTAATAATCTTGGAGCCTTCTGTGGCTTAGAGAAACTTGGTTTCTCTAAAAGAAAAGAGACTTCTTAGAGCTCCTCTTACAGCAGAAGCATTTAACATTTATTGCAGATCTGAACAGAAATTCTATAAGGTTCTTTCCCTCAAGAATGAAAGAAACATAAAGGCTAAGTTTGAGTTTTCTTTACCAGTTTATGCAATTTTCAGAAAAGACAGACTCATGATTAATTTCTCAGTAAAGTAAGAATAACATTGTGATGGAAATGCATTGATCTATTTAATGAAGGATTGTAAAGTCAGCATCATTGGAGAAACAAGGGTTATTGATTCTTTTAAGTAACATTTGAAGGATTGTATTTTTTGCCTTAGAATTAAAGTGTGTCTCATACAAAAAAAAAGGGACATAGCAAAAAAGCTTGTAAAAACATTTGGATACTTAGAGACAGCCATCTGCACGTAGAGAAATGACTGTGTATTGCAGCCTAATGTAAGATATATCTCACCCTAATAAAGAAAATGAAACACTTGCATAAAAATTAACAATAGCAGCACATTCAGTGTACACATTTTCTTCCATGATTCATAAGGGAAATAAATACATATGCCTACCATATTTACAGCATATACTGGAAATCAGACAAAAGCATGATAAGGATGGAAACAACCTTGCAACATGGCCAGCTTGCTCCTTCTAGTAGTAGGAAGCCTAGGACTCGCAAGGCCCGAACAATTATTAGGTTCTGTTCATTTTTGACCAGTTAACAATCAATAGACACTACCTGGCTTCTGCTATAAAAGGCAGTGCTCTTGAAAAGCTGTGGAAAACAGGAAAGAATTAAAAACAGACAAACAAACAAAAAAACCACAGAAAAATCCAACCACCAATAAAATTTATTAAAGTCTTAAGGGATTAAACCTAGAAGACAGCGTTCCTGGGAAAGAACTGCAGCAGTAGAAAAGATTGCTTGTAAGCAGGAGGTGTTTATTTCAGGACATATATTTTGAATGCTTCCCCAGAGAATTATATTAGCTGTAGTAGCCTCCTCAGGAGTCTCATTCCCTAAGCATAGCATCCTTCAAGTTGTACCTAGGTTGCAATGTGTCAGAAATACTTTCATAAAACAGAAACTTTTTATCCACTTTTAGGGCAAGTGCTGCTATTTGCAGGAAAAAAAAGGCAGATCCCAGCAATTGTGGAGATGCAGCATACATTAGGTATTACAGCACCTCCATCAGATTTTAAAAGGCCAAGTATCTGCACCAGCTGGGGTGCAATGCCAACAAATTCCTTCACCAGCTGACATGCTCGACATGCTGTCTGAGCATTGGCACCTTCCTCTCTTGTGTGTCACTATGCCAAGTCACAGCCAACTCCGTGCTTTCTAGGATCTTGGAGTTGCTATTACTTTTTTGGCCAGAGCAGCAGGACCTGGATTTGCTCCATGAAGTCCCCTAGAAGGAAGGACTCAGACCCGAATGTCAGCTGTTCACCACAGATATGTCCAAGTAACCCAGACTGTTTGAGGGAACGCTGTCCTGTCATAAGCCTCATTTTCCCTTTTACTTGAGGCTCTCTTCCCTCCCCTGAGAGTTTTTCACTACTTCTAACATCCTTCTCTTTATTCTGAATCCATTGTTCCAGCAGAAGGCAGGTACTTTACAGCTGAAGTGCAAGGTACAGGTTCAATGGGGATGTTAATCATGGAGTCCTCAATGGCCTGGGGCCACCTGGCCCTGCAACAACAATCTGCCCCTTTCTAATCTGTCTTCCCTAGAAAATTCATATCACTATCACCAAAGGGTTTCTGGTTAGCATGTATCAACATGTACATGACTCTCTGCAAATATCACATTAACTTTTCTTTCTGTTCCAGGAAAAATTAGGCCTCTATGGCCTTTAGGCTCTGTATAGCTGAAATTTTGGCAACACTGTCCAGACTGGCCCTTCTGTCTATCGCCTGTGCTCATTAACAGTATTTGAGAATATTATCTGATTATATTAATTTCTGTAATATTAAAGATAAAGGAAGAATCTAGAGAGAGAATGTCTGATGCAATTTATGTTATGGGTTTGTATTCATTTTATTTTGCTGTCTAAGTTCTTTCCCACTTTCCTCTTCCAAATAATGCAGTTGTGTGGCAGCAGGTAAGACATTTCCACCACCTATGTTTTGTGACAAAGTCTAAGTTCAGATGTAGTCTCAGAGGAGACAAGTGGAAAAAGGAAAGTGAGAAAACTTTTTAAAAAATATTTCTTGGGGGGAACAATTAATCATCTTTTACAGGTGCTCAAAGAAGAGAAGCAGCCTCACAGATCATCATTCTTTATTAAATCTCTGCAGTGAACTCAGCTGCAATCTCTACAAGGAAAACTAACATTGCTTTTACCTACAGGCAAAGCTACTGTGAGCCTTCACTCAGGAACTTGAGTGGTACAGAGAAACCAGTAGAGAGAACGGTGTGATGCAAACTCTCGTGGGAAATGGGGTTAGCTTTTCACTGTGCACTTCCAGAGGCTCTGGGTGAGACCACAGACTGGGTTCTTCCTTGGATTCTTCCAGCAGTGCAGCTTCTACTTAAATCTCCTGTCAAGCTGACCAGTCAAAGCAAGATCAGAAAATCAAACCTAATTTGACGTAAGTCACACCAGTCTAGTGATTCCAAGACACCAAAGGAAAGAGGCTCCATGGACATAAGGCAACTGTTTACCAGAATTACCAGTTACAACTGGATCCCAGAAAAATTACTTTAGTAGGGCATGACAACACTGACCCAAATGTTTAAGCCATTTCATATTCTGTATTCCAGGCCAATCTTTACTTTGCTGTTTGGGTTTTTTTATGAAAACCATCCTTTTCAACTGAGCCTTTTGAGAGCCCATTTATATTGTAAATGTTTGGTCCCCAACACACTCTAGTACTGGAAGAAAAAATACAAACACTTTTGGATGAATGCATAGAAAGGTGAACCCTCCATTTCAACACTATCCTGCCAACAAATATGGAGTATCATATTTTGTTACATTAATCCCAGACTCACGAAAACAACACATAAATGTTTCCATAAGGTTTCCAAATAAATCTCCCATATCCCATATTCTGTAAATTGTTCCCTCAAGAGGTATAAGCTATGGAAGGTCAGTCATCTATTCCAGCTCTCATGGGAGCACCAGACCTGATTTTCTACAATATTGTGCTCAGACAACTCCACTGAAATTAGCGTGTCCCAGAAAATAACAGTCGCGGAGCTGGTGTGAGCACAAAGAATCAAAGCTACCATCTTTCACCCCCAGACTGAAGTTTTATCCAGGTTTTTCTCCCCCTGACATGTTAAAATTACAGGCATCAGGTGAGCATGCTCTGGCAATAGCCAGCCAGTTTACAGATGTTGACTCATGCACCCCGACAGGGGCTCCCAGGGCTGCAGCTCCAACAGGATCCCTCTAACCCTGTATCTGCACTGGTCTAGTGGCAAACCCCTACTCTGGCTGCAATTTCAGTCTTCCCTTACATATTCTGTGGGACCATTTGTAATGTTTATTTATAAATGATGAATATTTCACCACATTTTGTTAATGCATTAGCACGGAAGTAATGCGTGTGAAAAAGAAATTTTTAACAAGCCTTTGGCTTGTGCAGCATAAAACATTGTCTCATACCCAGTCTCCCCACAGACATCAGCTTCTGTTTTAAATAGCCTAACTACAACTCCCTGTGTACAACATGAAAGGCACAACCCTTACAAATGCAGTGAGTACTCAGCCCACAGGATGGCTGGAGTAGCTGAGTAAAGTGGCAGTTCTTTACAGTCACACTCTCTGTTATAACTCATTATAGTAATGAGTCACTTTAAACACATATTCCTATAATTCAAGGAAAAGTTTTCCAGTAGAACTAAAATTCCCTTTGTGAATCTAATGTATATGAGATAAGGTTCAGAAACTATACTTGCAATCTCATTATTTTTCTCAACAAAACATGAGGATCTGTATAGGTCTGCACATAGATTAATGTTTTCCTGACTTTCAGCATTTTTTTTTTTTTGTATGGAAATACAAGAAATACTTCAGGAAGGGGAAACTAATTTGGCTTGATTTCAAACTGGAAGGGTTTTTTCCTCCCAGAAGAACAAGATTTAAAATAAGTGCTGGGGAAATGGTTCTTTGCAAACCTGAGCATGAATATGAACTGTGGCTTTGTATTTCCTGATCAGGATGGAAACAGAAACATGGACCGTTCAGACCTAAACCCTAAAATTAACTCAGAGAGCACCATTCAAAAACACTTCCTTGAATCAGCAGGGGAGGAGGGCATTGAAAGGCTTGATGAGAGTTCAGTGAATAAAGAGGAAATAAGGGAGGAATGAGGGAAATGACAGTGGACCCTCCACCTCATACAAACTCTTTCAATTCTCCTTCGTATGCATACATTATAGTTACTAGCACAACCAATTTGCAAGGAAGGATTTAGTTACCCTAAATGTGGACATGCCTTTTGCACAACCCCTTAGCCTCCTAGGCTCATGCACTGGAATAAGCACCATAACCATGCTCAGGCTTTTAAGTGGAATTTGTTTCAAAAGGCAAGAGTGATAACAATATTACCTTAGTCAGATCTTTGAAAGACACATATCTCCACAGGACACTATTTGTGATATTATTACACTTAACACAGGGGAGTGTCTATAATTGAAATTATTTATCAATATTTTTATTATTTAAGATGTCTTGGGTGAGGCCTGCTGTGAATAAATTATAAGGTTAAAGGGGAAGTTGTTTATATCAGTGACTAGACCAGATTATTACACTGAGAAATGGTCAGCACATCCTGTTATTGCTACTACCAGAAAAAACATTGCACAAAAAGAACTAGACAGACAAGTTGCTTGAGTTCTCAAAAGGTTTTATTTTTAGCCTAATGACAAAAATGTCTGTGTTTGCACAGGAAACAAGAATGATTGATACAAGGGAGTGGAAATAAAATTCTTCATCTAATTTTCAGTGCTACATTAAAGACTCCTGTTGTGTCAGAGAAGCACTCAGTGACCCTTAGAATGACGATTTTTCCACCAGTCCCCCCCAATCCCCCACTTTTCTGCTCTTGAAAGCTCCTACATATGCATCATTTCCTTGTGCAAGTTAGAGCATTTTCAGAACTACTTTTAGTTGTGCCAGTGAATAATGATGCTACGGAGAACAGCTGGCATAGCCGGAATAGCTTGTCCTTCCCCCAAGGCATTTCAAGTTGGCCCTGTGGGAAGGGAGGCAGAAAGCAGTTAGATGTCATGCTGTTCCCCAGTGGAGTCTTTTGCTGTAGCTGTAAATTGCTTTAAGCTCTTGTTGTTACAGTTGTGCAAAAGGTACTTATTTGGGGTTAAGGGCATGGATAAAAATGTAATCAACCTGGACCAAGTCATCAATACCCACTTTCCAAGGACCTCAGTAAGGCTTCCACACATATTAGGGTCACCTTCCAAATATTAATGACAGCTCTAACTTCTAGATTATTTTTGCCCAAACTAAACTAACATTTGAAAACATGCTCTATTAGAAATATGGGTAAAGTCCTGCCTAAATTTACATCAACAGTAGTTTTGCTATGAACATAGTGCCAGCAAAGCTAGTGTTTCATTGAGCACAATAGAAATAAAATATCTCATTTCTTTTATTGAAATTAGCATTATGTTTCAGTTCTGAATTTTCAGAGAATGTTCATTGTTGTTAATTAAGTTACTTATTAGTGTTTTGGAAATGCCCTAAGGTTTCAGCCAGGAGCAGTGCCCAGTTCTGCTGTAAGTGAACTGAAATGAAGTGAAAAGGGCTGTTTCAAAAGAAATACTAGGATTTGCTCTTATATACCTGTTGTGGTTTAACCCAGCAGGCAGCTAAACACAACAGAGCTGTTTGCTCACTAACCCCAGTGGGATGGGGAAGAGAATCAGAAAAAGGTAAAACTCGTGGGCTGAGACAAAGACAGCTTAATGGGACAGAAAAGGAAGGGAAATAATAATAGTGATAAAAGAAGCAAAACAAGTGATGCATAATCCAGTTGCTCACCATGCCTTGACCAGTGCCCAGCCAGTACCCGAACACTGGGCCACCACCTCTCAGTCAATCCCACCTAGATTTATTGTTCACCACCATGCCATACGGTATGGGATTTCCCTGTGGTCAGTTGGGGTCAGCTGTCCCTGTTGTGTCCCTTTCCAGCTCCTTGTGCACCCCCAGCTTATTTACTGGTGATGGCGTGAGAGGCAGAAAAGGCCGTGACTGTGTGCAGGCACTGCTCAGCAACAGCTAAAACATCCCGGTGTTAACATTATTCTCATCCTAAATCCAAAACACAGAGTTGTACCAGCTATTAAGAGGATAATCATCTCTATCCCAGCCAAAACCAGGACAACTCTCAATCTCCATAAGATTAAAAAACAGAGAGCAGGGAGCTCATAATTTTGGGTGTACTTCCAGTGAAGGAACTTAAACATCCTGGTTCATATAAACAACTAGTGGTTGGGGATTTCTTAACCCCTTTAATGTCCTCCATAAACTGATGGTTGCTTGATTTAAAGCTGACATGGAGATTTCAATTAAGCTAGTATTTGGGGAATTTCTGTTGTTGCTAACTTGACCATTTTTATAAAAAGCAAAATAGTACAACTTCCTAATTCATTACAGCTATGATTCTGTTTCTTGTGCATCTTTGTTCTCTTTAGAAGGAGAATGCAATTCACCCTCAGCCAAAAACCTCCATTTGCTTACAAGAGCCACTTTATTGTGGGAGTGCTGATGCTCAGGGAGGAAATATTTCTCTCAGCCTTAAATATTGGTGTGCAAAAGAGACAGCCACAGATCCATGCTGTAGCTGGCAGAAGCACAGACAGGATACGAAGAGGCTGGAAGTTAGGGAAAGGCATGTCAGAATCCTTCTCCTTAGCTGGTAAAGGAGTTTTACAGTGACAACACACAGCCTTGTCCATTCAATGGCTGAAATAGCTTAAACAGAAATTTACATAAACACTTACAGAAAAGAGGGGAACAGTCTTAGCAAGGCAACCCCGTCCTGCTTTTTTGCCGTGCAGTTCCGAAGGAAGAAGGCAGGTATAAATGACATGTACAAATATCTTCCAATATGCTGGGACAGCCTTTCAAAAGAAGACATTCTAACTTTTCCCAAACTTTCAGAAGACCTTGGAGATGAAGGAGACAGAAGTATAAACAATTTGCTCTTAAATATAATGTTTGGGCTGGCTGAAGTCCTCAAGCAACCTAATTCTAACCAATGGTGAGAAGAAGAGATTTTAAGCCTTTCTTCAAAGTTCAAGAAGTGATGGAGAACAGGCTTTTTCTTTTTCTCTGGTGACTTTAAAGGTCTGGAGAGAAATCTGGCCAACACCCCCATCTTGATCCCACTTCAACTCAGAGGGATGGGATCATCCAACAACAGGAATCTTTTGTGTGCTTTTGAGAAATCAAATTGAACGAATGAAGCTAGAAGAGCACAGCAGCTCTGTGCACTATTTTCTCTAACAACTGAATGACTCTTTGTCATAGCTTATAAATCTTAAACCCCTCACTTCATTTAAAAAGATTGAAAAATACAGGGACACTATGAAAAGCTAGATACATAAGCACTTCATACACTACATTATTTATCATTAAAGTTTATTAACTAAAGCTATTTGAAAGGCATTTTGTGGAGCTAAAGACAAGAGTGACCTGAAAATTATGCAGGTACGTTATTTCAGCCAAGAACCTGAAACTAGGCAAACAAAGAAGGAATTCTGGAATACATGCAAACAGTACAAGTAATTTAAAACCAATATACTGTGCTTATAAGCTCTGTCTAGTTTTAAAAAAAACAAAAGGGAGAAGATAAGAGAACACAAGAAAGGGGAAATAAGATCAGATTATTTGCTTCCTAATAGTAATACTTTTCTGTTTGTCCTAAAAAGGGTATTCAACTTAACTTCCAAGTTATGTCATGTGACTGCAATCAGGGATGCTTCAGGACAACTGAGTGATCATGTCATGGGCTGGGGAAGAAAGCAAGTCAGAATGGCCTTCTGGGGACAATATCACAGATCCCAGCAACACAACATCCTGAAAAGGATATATGGAACCCCCATTTTTTTTCTCCTCTGTTAAACAACTTCAGAGATAATTGTTCTCTCTTTCTCTGAGCAATGTGGTGTCTGCCTTACAGCTAGTCCTCAGTCATCTGAAGATTTTGGTAGGTAGCTTCTAAAGTCAGTAAAATTTTCTAGCACAGTCATTGAAATTTTCACTGTGTTAAGACAGTACATTTTGTCATTAAAATAAGATAAGATACATCAAGTTTCTCTGATTTAAACCCAGAACAAATATGGGTCAAAGGTAGAAGTCAATGCCAAAAAATCAAAAGTTCTAATTTCAGAGACAGAGTATAATCCTATCTTGAATGAGACCTACGTGTTGTATTTCTATAGCTAACATGGAGGTCTTGTTTTACCAGAGCTTTAATACAGTGCTTATATACATTCTCATGCCAACATCATCTTCTGGAATGCAACTGGTTTATATTTGCTTTTCTCCTAGGCCCAGGGAACAGTGTGGAAATGTCAGTTTCAGCTGCAGCAACAATGTATGAAGAGGAAACACTATGAAGAGGAACAAAGAGGTGGGTGATGAAGGATGAGGTGCTCAGGCAGAGCTGCAAAGAGCCCTGGAAATGCATCTGCAGAGTAGGTGTAAGAAGCCACATGATAAGATAAAGTGAACAGTGTGGGGTAAAGAAGTAACAGTTATTAAAGAAGCTGAGATTAAAAGAGGATAATTTAGAAAATTAATTAAATATCCTAGGGGTTAGACTGGAGGGAGGAGGGCGAAAAAAAGAAACCCGTAGAGTAAAAAAAAAAAAAAAAAAAAAAAAAGAGGAGGTGGAGGTAAATAGCACCTGTGGAGAGGGTTGGGAGTACTGATGATTACTACGTAGGCTTTTTTAATTTTGTGCCAGGGTCTGTAAATCTACCCTTTTACCCTGAACCCAGAGGTGTGGTAACTTGAGTATAAATTCAGAAGTTTGGATCCTTTTCCAGATCTTACCTAAATAATATAAACCTCCTTGTATGTAGTATAACTTAGCCAGAAATAACTTAAGAACTCTTTTTTCTGATGCTGCTTAGCACAGCTGGATGGATTATTCATCCTCAGTAATACTCATGGCAAATACAACCTTTTTTTCTGTTTGAGAATCATTTGTGAATAGGCTTTAAGTCTGATCTCCAAAACGTAAAATGCTTCTTGATCCCATTGATTCTTCTGAGCCTTTTTTTTTTTAATGTACTTACTGTCCGAAATTAGCATTTGTACAAGTTAGGTGAGTAGACTCTAACCTTTGTCAGCATCATTAGAGGTGGTCTACATTTGACTACCATCAGAACATGAGGAAATATGTAGGTGAACAGTCTCAGTCCCTCAGATTTTCTTTCATAGGCTGTGCTGTAAATGTTACTTGGGTGTAACTGATACCTGCCTGAGTCTGCAGAAAGCCTGAGGCTGTAGAGGTGTGATGGCACTCTGCTTCAAGAGGGGTTAACGAATTTGGTTTAATGCATCAACATTAGGTTTCTTTCTACACTGTTCAAAGCATGTTTTGGAAGGAGGGGAAGCATCTGAACACCCAGATCCATACAGACTTCTCTGAGCCTCTGTTCTCTCTGGTACGCTTTTAATAACACCATGGGAGGGGTGAAGAGTGCAATTGTTCTTATTTTCCTAAAGAGAGGGTTCAGCTTTCAAAGATTTGGGAAATGCCAACATGGGGGTTCAGATACTGCACAGTTTAAGTATTCAGTGCCTCCTAGTTGGAGCATGTTATTGGTTAGCTAAGTCACGGGATATTCTTCCAGCTCACTAATTGGGCTAGTGTATCCTTTTAAACAGAGGAATAATGAACGCTCTTGTTTGTAAAGGAGTAGCCTCGTTCGCATGCAAATACGGGTATTCACACAAATCAGCCATTCCTCAAACCTCCTCAGGAACAAAAAACTTTCTGTCTGAAACCGCAGGAGCAGCAGATAACAAGGGGCCTTGATATGGAGAGATCAAACAGCCATTTCAAATTCCTGTGAATGTTCATGAATACTGTTGTTCAATATTCATCCAGTTCTGGCTTTTTCTGCATTATGGAAAAGAAAACAAAAAGTTAAAATAGGATGTAAAGGAACGAAGAATATGAAATGGTAGTGCTTTCAGAATCAGTTCACATATTCTGATGTAGCTGCATTCAGGTTGTTGTCTTATTTTTGAAAGACAAATTATTATTTAAAAAATAATGTAAAAATACTTTTTGGGATTCATTGTTTGTTCCAAATGGACATAGCTCAAGCCGAAGGAACAGATCCAATAAACATTAGGAAATCCATAATTTCAGATGCCTGAAATTTCAAGATATACAGTATCTAAGCAGATGAGAAATAAGACTTGCCATCTGAAGTTTTACCAGAAATTCTTCGCCAATTCTCCAAGACTCCTCAAAGGATGAGTTATGTCCTCATCTGGCTATAAAAATAGCTGTTTAGCCATAAAGTATTATACAAAAGTAAGTGAAAAGAAAAGAGCCTTGCAAAGAGTGACAGCTCCAAGGGTAACTTGGCACCCTTTCCTCACTCTGTTTTTATAGCTGTAGGAATTCCTTATTACTTTTTCTCAAGCTGTCATCAGAGCAGCAGAACCCGCTGTTATTTGGGTTTCTCTTCTCTTCAGATGGAAAGAAAGGGATGTAATAAAGGCAGGTCATGAGCAATAGGTTGTAATCTATCCACAAAATGGCCCCACCTTGGTATTTGTTCCCTTGTATTGTGTTCGAACAGACTCCCAGTAAATATGTCTGCTTCACATTGATCATCACTGATAGTAGCATCCCTAATAGTGGCTCCATCTTGACAGAAAAATGGTAAGTGCCATTGTGCTCCCATGTTTTTGTCTCTTTCTACAGCCACTGCAAAACAAAGCTGTTAATTTATCTGATGAAAGACATGATGGTGAATGTTATGTAAAACCCAGATGTTTCCCCACTGATTTCTTAAATGGGAGCACATAATTGTGATGATTGGAAGGCCATTAATCCAAACTACGTGGAAGCAAAAGAGAAAGAAGACCTCAGCTTACACTTTCACTGTGACAAGCTTTATGCCTAAGATGTCTGTCATTCTGCTCACTGTTGTGCAAACCTAACCAGTCAAATAATTCCCCCAGTTCTTCTCCATCTGTTTTCTCACAACAGTGTTAACGTTCAGTTAAATAAGCATAGCAGCATTAACCTTTTGAACTCTTTGTCTCTCAACTCTGCTCAGATCAGATTTGCGGTCTAAAAAGTTGACTCTTCCCTCAAGTTTGACGGATTTTCTTATTATCCCCTGCTGACCTGTAGAGAATTGCACTGGCTCAATTCCTGAGGCACCTGCAAGTTTCAGATGGACTCAGCCTCTCTGTCTGATTGCCTGTCATGAGAAGCGCCAGTGGTATGCATCTTATTTCAGTTTATTCCTTTCCTTTCAACAAATATAATGAATTCTTTTGCACCCTTGTACTCTTCTTTTTAGCAGGCCTTGTGTATCACATTTTCATCCTCAATGCAAAGACTACTTCAGAAAATCTGTCTTCAAGAAAAAATTTTGACAGGATACATAACAGCGAGTGCATTAATATGTGCTTTATACAGATCTGGTTTTACTGATTCTGCCTACAGTAAATTGTATATAAATCACAAGCCATTACCTCTTTGATTCAATCTTCCTGTTTGCACAACTACTACTAGTACTGATATCTAAGGCAGATAGGTTAGGCTTAGAGCAAAATGTTGATGATGATGGCTACTCTTCATGCATGAAAACTGTGGAAGGAATTATGACCCTTATCTAGAGTATAGCTGAAGCTTTGTATAGTGCCATTCAACAGACTGGTTGATAAGTAGCTAAAAGCATAAGCACATTAAAAACTAGTTGGGATTAAAAAAATTACATGCATTGGTGAATCTCTAGTAACACTCCAGGTATGTATTTTTAACCTCCAATGCAAATATGACTTAGGTCAGCTGCTTTTCACTGCCATAGGTTGATTTCTCTTTCACTGGCAGCTGTGCTAATATGAATTACATCACACTAGCCATGTGAGTTACTACAAATCAGCTGGCCTCTAGTAAATTGGGGTGAACTTTTGATCAAGAAAGGGTGTTTTAGATAGGATTGTTGGTGCTGTTTGAATTATGCTCAGACAGAGCCAGAAGTATAAGCACTCAGAAAGCTATGGGCAAACAGTGTAGGTATGACCTTGGGACAGTGTTTGTGGGAGGAATATAATTGGAAAGAATGTTTAGAATATGGAGCAAGGAAGCTGCTGTCTGCTCATTTCAACCCAGTTTGGAAAACACTCCTCTGATATATATTTATAAATTAGCGGAAAAAAGAATTTGTCTTTGTCGTCTGAGGACAACTGTCAAAATAAGGGCTAACACTAAAAAGAGAAATCCCAATAATGCAGTACAATGCATAAACAGTGTAAAAGAAGGAAAAAAAATATTAGGAATGTGTCTGGAGGTGACAACCCCAGGGTTGGGGTCTCAAACCGAGACAGAATGTCACTCTTTTAATGCAATTATTCCATTGTAGCAATCTCTGTTTTCTCTGATGTAGGGCTTATCTTCCAGTTTCTCTGTAGCTCCCACAGCAAACTTCCCCCTGCCCCCTGGCTTGTTCTGATGAGAAAAAGCTGTGAGAATGTACAGAAATAAGAAAGGCCAAAATTACAGACAAGGTTGAGCTTGCTTAGGTGGTATCATCTATAACTCAATGATTTAGGGGTGAAAACACGAATACAGACAGGAATAGGATTAGTGTGGTGAGGTACCAGACAGGAGTCCCAGGCTGAGCGTATCATGAGTGTCATCGCTGGAGACAGTGACACCTCTCTGGTGCTTTGGGGCCTGACAAATACTGGTCCAGACAGTAGCAACTCTTTGATTGACTCATTCAGCAGGGCGATGAGCACATGAGTGCTTAGCCTAACACTTAATGATTCCTAGCTATCTTTTGTGCATCTCATTCCGTGGGCAGCTGCTGTAACTGCAATGAACTGCTTTGTTCATGGCATAAATTATCCTTGTAGAAAATCTTTGCATTTCTCTAAGATGCCTGAACAAGCCAACGAAAGGGGAACTATAAGAAGGACAAAGAACAGAGAAAGAGCAGTGTAATGACTTCACTGTTAGCCCAGTGTCCGCAGTGTTTCATGCCATAGGGCTGACACACTGCAGGAGCACCTGCTGCAACTTCAATACTTACCGGCACTGGTGCCTCTTGTGGCCCACGAGGACCTGTTTCAGAATGATTCGATACCACTTGCACAGACTAGGGGCACAAATGCCACAGTTTAGCCCTCAAATGCAGACTACAATCCTCCCCTATTATGCAGAGCTGCTATGAGTCAGAAAGTGATTCCTCAAGGAGCAGTGAGACAGCTTGCAGGCTGCCGTGCGACTCTCTGTTGGAGCAACTGACAGGGAAAATCAGACACCAGTTAACTGAGGCACTGATCCAAAGCCCCTTTAAACACCTCGGCGACTCTCCTGGAAATAAGATGTAGGAGCTTTTCAAAAGATTACCCTTAATCTGTCACAGCATGCAAAACAACTTAATACATTTATCATTTTTTTTCAGCTAGTGAATTCAAATCCCTCTGCAACAATTTTACTAGCAAGTCAAACTTCTCCTACATAGCAAATGTCTGTCCTAATTTGCAAAAGGTGGGTCCTTTTGTTACTGACTTGTCCTGCAAACACCAGTGCTTCTGTCAGTGGGAATTTTGCCACTGAATCTGACAGCAGTAGCTCTGAGGGACCACTGGTCTCTGTGTTCCTTTGTAATCTTGGTTTATGCGACCATGTTTGATCTAGTCACCTCTCAAGCACTGGCTGAGTCACCCTCAAGCACCAGTTCGGGTCAACAGACACAAGCTTGCTTCTTAACCTGGACCCAATGCACCATGCATTTCTTTTAACCATTTAGCATCTTTTCTTCTCATGTTATGTTGAATGCTGGTCTTCTCAGCAAAGTAAATGAACTGTCTTTTGTGCTTTTTGTGATGATTTTCTGTTTGTGCTTTAAACAGCAAATCACCCCTGTCAGGCTTGTAAAAATACTTGACACATGGTGCAAGAGAAATCTATTTTGTCTTTCATTTTGTATCCTGTTTCCCAGAAAGTATCAATATTTGCTTTTCAGCCATACTGTTTGGGTATTAAGGTATTTCCTTCACCATCCTCAAAAGCTGATTATTCTAATGCAGCTCAGGAAAAGTATAGTATTTGACTTCTTTCAAGTCAGAAATACACAGTTTTATTTTTAAAAATTCTGTTAGATCATTTGGCATTAGATATATTCAAACCAAAGTCACCTTAATACTAAAAATCAAATTGTCAGATATTAAGTGCTCTGGCTAGTGACTATTAAAGAGCACTAGTTGCTTTGGAGTAAGTGCCCATTTCTCAGTGGCCAGGTATAATTTTGAAGTGCTTATTATCCATCTGAGCATGGAATTTTTAAATACCTTGTTCTATTATATCCATTCTATTACATCCATTCTTTTAGCAATTTCCTTTTAAAATTAGATTTGTCCTAGGTTTCTCTCCCTTAAAGCAGTGAACCAGAGAACTGCAGTAATCTCTATTGCCTCTCACACCATATTTAACCTTATACGTGTATTAGATATAGATTAACATCTTGTTTTGAAGAAGCTTATGTTTTGTAGAATTTGGCAGTTTCATTTTAGAAAAACTAAGTCAATATACCCTTCATGCTTTAGGAAAAAGAGGGGGATGTTCTCAGTCTTCTCCCTCACAGGCATCATTCTCAAGCTTTTCCAGTGTGACTGGGCTAATGGCACCATTGTGATCAGTGTTTTTACAGTATAATGAAACCTCGTTGAACAAAATGGCTTTTTTTCAGTCACATAAATCATTATTTGCAGCATGCTGAAGTGTGACAGTATGAAACCTTTTCCAGTCTAACAGACCTCTGTGGATTTAAAAATTTAATTTTGAGTTCAAGAACAACAATCTCCAGGAGAGACTGTATTCTATTCTGGGAAATTTTTATAAGCCAGGAGGCACACCACTTAGTCCCCTACCAAAAAGAGGAAATGGGGAGGACACACAGAGGCGATGTGATTTCTCCAGGCACTTCCCTGGGCTCCCTGGTGGCTGACACACAGTGGTGGTGGCCAGACTGGGCAGAGGTGCTGCACTCTGGCACATGTGGACACAGCATCCTGCCATTGAGTCACGGTAATTAAACCAAGCCCTTATTTTCAGGCCCACTGGAAGTGCAGTGAGAACCTAAGGTGAACTCTGAAAATGCCGATGAAGATATGCTGACACCAGTTAGAGAAGGAATTGCTTGGTGGGCCAGCTGAGACAAGGAAAGTGGGGGCTGAGTGGCAGTGGAAGAGGGGGCAGCTGCCCTGGGCAGGGACTGGGGCCAGGAGAACACCACTGCTCCTCTGGCTGCAGCCCTCTTCTCTGCTTGGCTCAGCTTCTCTCACTTCTTGGCAGCCACTGCTGCCCCATATGTAAGTTTTCTGTGCTACAGGGCAAGCAGGAAGGGAGGAGGGCACTGGGGAGAGAGGAGTGTCATGGCAGGACCACCCAGGTACTTTTTCAGGTGAGGAATGAGGGGGAGAAGAATCTATTTGCCCCGGGAACCAAAACAGCTCTTAGTGAGGGTTCTAATAACACTGCTGGAACAACTAAACCTACAAAACATTCGCAAACACAAAGGTTTATTTTTCTTTTTTTTCTTTTTACTTACCTTGTCTTTCTTTCATTCATTTTTTCCTTCTTCCTTTATTTCCTTCCTCTTTTGCTTTCTTCCTCTTCATCTCTTTATTTTTTCCTTCTTTGTCTTTTTTCTTTTGTTTCCATTTTCTTACCTTCTCACTGTCTTTCTCTTTCTTGCCTTTTCTCTATTTTTCTGTTTCTCTCTCTCTTACACACACATAAACATACACACAAACACAGGCCACTTTTCCAGAAAACACTACTCTATATTTTGATGGCAAAAAGCACCAAGGACTCTCAGTAGCATCAAAAATGGTGCTATTGCTCCACCAGTTTAATTCAGCGATGTTCTCTATAGATTAACTGCTATTTTTAAAGCCTGGTTACATAAAGAGTTCATTGCAAAACAATGCAGAGTGTGAGTTTATAATATCAGTTTTGGGGCAGGAATTGTCTTAAAACAGCCCCTCTAAATGTTCATAGGCCATGATAAATTAAAGTTGCTGCTGATGATTGCATTAAAACACCTTTCTTTTAGCTTAGGGGAAGCATGCATGAAAAGGCAGTTTCTTCAGAGTAACTTGATATAAATTCAAATCTTTGATTATGTCACAGAAATCCTCATAAAGTAAAATACACAGTACTCAACTACTAACAGATCCTGGAGGCAACACTGCCCTTCTTTTCTGATAAGTTTAAAAGATGTTATTATCATGATCTTCAATCATTGTGGTGATACAATCTAGTCACTAACTTTGGACATCATTACAAAATATTTACAACAGCATAAATTATTGCAGAAACAGATAAAAAAAAGAGAAGTTTAAAAAAGAACATAATTTTAATAAAAGTCTTTGGAGATTTTACTCTCTATTTAGTAGAAAGGAATTTATAATAATGTTCAAATTCAACACTAAGAATGAATCAATCTAGAATTGCAAATAACACACTGCTCTGCATCACTTCTGAAGCAGCAGACATATTTGAATCTTCTCCAGTTTAAAGGGCTGGAACAAAAGGTACTTTGAGGTCCTTTCCATCACTGCTTTTTCATGATGCTGTGATCAGAAACATCCATAAAAGCACTGCTCCATGTGACAGTGTATTGTCTTCTTTCTTGGAAGACAAATAATGCAATCCCAGTGTCAAGTAATACAATATCTTGGTATCTTCTCATGCTGTCTCTTTTTTCATTTATTGAGTTGGAAGAGACTTTGTTAGTACATCCTACAGTAGCAGGGCAAGACCTACACAATGGGTGTACATTGTCCTAAACCGTATACAGCAGAGTCCACAGGGCCTCTAGGAAGCCTATTCCAGCCTCTTTTGGTTCTTATAGCCGTTCTATTTCTTCAAAATTGTGAAGGAATATATTTCACATCTTTCCATCATTGGGTGATTTTAACCAATTAATCACCACCATCTTTGCAGCATCTTTTACACATTAGAAGACAATGTAATCATGTCCCTCTTTAGTCTTTCCTATTTTAGACTAAGTAAATTCCATTCCCATCATCACAGGACAGCTATCTAACCTCTTTTTCTTCTTGATACTGTTTTATAGATTCTTGACAGTTTTTCTTGAAGTGTGACAGCTGCCTAGGAAGATGAAACTTGGGCTGATGAAACTTAAATACTAATGGGAAGTAAATAATTACCTGCCCTTTCATGGGCACAATACTCCAATCAGTATATTCCTGAACAGAATTCCTTTTTTCTTTTGCTGTAGTTGCATGATGGATGCTGCAAAATTTTGTATTTGATGAGTGCTTGCTGTAGGATATTGCAGCGTCCCACCGCCACCATTCTTCAAAGAGCAGTGTGGCACAGACACGGTGTCTATTTATGGGGCCAGGACCTGTGCTATGTAGAAGCTCGTGTGCATGTGGGTCGCATCCCAATGTGGATTTGCCAGTGTCTTGCACATATACCAGAATCCATGGAATTTCTCCTGACTGCATAATATTGACATAAATGTTATTAAGTCTTATTAAGGTACAATGTATATGATACAAGGTAGCCTTCTGCCTTCTTTTTTGTATATTAATCGCTAGCTATTTAATCCCTTTTTCATATTTGTTTTTTTTTTTTTGTTGTTTTTTCCCCTCTTCTGAGGCATAACACTTTGTTTATATTGCCTTTAGTTTGCAAATTGCTTTTCACAGTTTATCATGACCATCTTGAACGCTACTACTGTCCTCCAAAGAGTTTGCACATTTTTCAGTTTATGACATGACTAAATTTCCTCTTAAATCCAAGTCCTTCATTAAACCATGAAGCTGAGCCAAGTCCAGGACAGACAAGTCACTGTTGTTTACTTGGGTAACAAGTATTATTTGCAGATAACAAAGTAGACAAAAGTGTGTCAGTTTGGGGCACTGAAGAAGAGGTAACGTTCATTGACCATAGATGTTTGGAAGAATTATGTTTATGCCAATTAAAGAGTCAACAGCCACCAAGCAAGGAAAAGCATGAGGAAAGATGAAAACAATTAAAAGAAAGAGAACTTCAAACCTTGGTAAGAAACTAGAAGACCTGAACAGGAGGAAAATCTAGTGAAATCAAAGAACAGCAAGAAATAATAGCAAGAAAGCAGCAAAGCGAATTAGAGAAAGACATCCTTAACTGCTGTGCCTCATATGTTTCAAGTTGTTTCTATGGTCACAGAATAAGAAGGTCAAATCAGATCAAATAAAGCAGGGCAGAACTGAACAGCACAATTAGGCAATAGTCAAAAAGTAATTACTTTTCCATCCAGTAGAGATTGCATGTTATGTCTTGGAACTTTATATTATTATCTAAATAATAGACACTAGCCAGAGAAGCAACTGACAGTGGATTGTGGAAAACCAGCTAAAAAGCCACTTGGCTAAATATTATAGCATTATGATTTATATTAAAGCTTAGATGAACTTGAAAGTCGGACACTGGTGAGTCTTACCATATTCATGTTAACTGAGCAAGAAACTGGACAAATAAAGAATTCAGCACAGCACTAAAACAGAGTAATACTGAAAAAAAAGTTAAGTTACCAAGACAGGTGAAGTAGTATTCCCTTTGCTTCATACTCTTAGCATTCTAATCTTTTGACATAATAATTATGATTATGGTATATATCCTGTAATATTGATGGTGTTGGAACACTAGATAACACTAACTCTTTATGGAGTCTTATTTTTACTTTACGACTCTTCTTCCCAGTCATACATTTTTCTCCAGTTTCTTCATAGGACATGATATGTAGATAACAATGATGCAAGGCATGTGGACTTCCAATGGATTTGTCAGTCATATATCGCTCTAGAGTGGCTCTCTAAATAAGCCAACTATTTTGCAGTATTGAAACAAATCCTTGGTAAACTAAATGACACAGCACTCTGGAAGTTTGTGGACCTTCTTAAGCTATCCTGCATGAAGGTATAACTCATTGTTTGAAAAAGTGTGCTGGTTTTGGCTGAGGTAGAATTAATCTTCTTCAGAGTAACTGGTATGGGGCTCTGTTTTAGAGTTTTATTGAAACCAGTGTTGATTATATGTAGATGCCTTGTGCTAATGCTGAGCAGCACTTGCACAGTGTCAAGGCCTTTTCTGCCTCTCAGCCTCCTCACCCGCGAGCAGGCTGAGAACGCACAAGGAGCTGAGAGGGGACAGAGCTGGGACAGCTGACCCCAAGTGAACAGAGGGATATTTCGTACCCTGTCATGCTCGGCATGTAAAGCTGGGGGGAGAAGGAGGAAGGGGGGGACATTGACGGTGTTTGTCAAGTCACTGCTACATGTGTGGAGCCCAACTCTCCTGGAGATGGCTGAACACCTGCTTGCCCATGGGAAGCAGTGAATTAATTCCTTGTTTTGCTTTGTGTGCATGCACGGCTTTCCCTATTAAACTATCTTTATCTCGATCCATGAGTCTTCTCAATTTTACTCTTTCAATTGTCTCCCCCATCGCACCAGGGGCAGTGAGTGAGCAGCTGAGTGGGGCTGAGCTGCCAGCTGGGGTTATACCATGACAAAAGGTACACCTGTCATTATGGATTCTTTTGGATATGTTATCCTTAGTAACGTATCTTCATTCAGCATGGCAGGAATTGGTATACAGCACCTGAAAATTGGTAGCACCACTCCACTAGTGATGGAAATAAAGTCCAAAGTAGTGTGAGTCAGCCTCCCCAATGAACAGTTGTCTTTCTTCAGAAGCCCAAATTACTTTGTGTTATTTACAGCACAAGAATGGCTACCAAATTAAAAGAAAGTTTAGCAAATCATTCTCACATCAGAGGGAAACAATGCTGTGGTTATACGACATGAATTACTGTCACCCCAAACCAGCCTTGTATCTGCACTGCACTATCACTCAAAAGAATCACTTTTAAACAAAAGCAATTCCTTCAGCTCCCTTTGCTAGCCTTGGAATCAAGAGGGTTAAAGAAGCTATAATCTATTTCTACCAAGTGAATAGAAAATTAGGATCTTTCACTTTCTTTCTCCCTCATGCATCCCTAAGAAAAAAATTATTTCACTGGAAATTATGATTTCATCAGCTGAACTGAAAATCAAGAAATAGACCACTTTAAATATTCACACCACCTTGATTAAAGCAGGTGTCTCCAAGCCCTATTATTGCAAAGTGATTGTCAGAATTTCCATTGTAAATCTCTTCTCTCCTTTTCACTGGTTTTATACTTATGCCTTGGCTACAAGAGCACATTCCAAGCTGGAATTTAGGCTGGCTGATTATTGAAAAGAAGAGAATTTTCCTTTACAAATTATATTAAAAGAAATATAGGATTAATAAAATGTTGACTTTTCAGTATGGGGAAAAGGCAGGGTTTGTTTTTTTGTATTACACATATTGGTGCAAAACAGTAACAACAATCTGGTAGAGAAAGCAGAGCTGAAAAATTGACACATTTTCCCAGATGGCAAAGGAATTCTCTGAGCTGGCAACCCATTATCCTACTTTAATCTGCTTCATTCCTTTCAACTTCTGGAATGGAACAAACACCATGGGACAGGAAGGGATGTAGTTATTCTGATTACAGAAATCAGAGGCCTCACTATCATACCGTTTCTAGTCTTTTACTATGTTTATTCTCCTGGTAGCCTGTAAAGTACAGAAATGCTTTTGTTCATTTCATAGATAAGAAACAAACGTAAGAGATTTTCACCTAATAAACTCAAGGTTAAACACCAAGACAGCACCCATTTCTTGTGTTTAGTGTTTAGGTTATGTTCCAGCTAATAAAATCAAATGTCCCAAGACATATACCCTGAGACATATCTAGGCACTGAAAATCAACTGTAAATGCCATTGAGTGAGTACCAGCATCACAGTACCCAGTGACACGTTTTTGGCCTGTGCCTGGGCGTGGCTCGGGAGTTAGCATTGGCCAGAGACAATTCCTGGCGGGAGAGAAAGAAGAGTTTATTAGCACTGGCATTAGCTGTTCCCTGTCAGCTGGCCAGAGAACAGCCCTAGACATGTTTAATTTACTACTGCAGAAGAAGCCAAAATGGTCAGCACCAGCTAGTACAGTGCATGGGAGCCATGGCTTTGTGCTGAATTACATCTGTGTTAGCAGCAGCCTTTCTCAGATTTATATATAAGAACCCCCTCTCAACCCATCATATTCCTCAGCATTTCACTGTGGCTGGCAGTGTGGTCTTTACTCCTCTTTCCATCTACGTTAAGGCTCTATTGATTCTAATGATTACCAGTGTAGCAGCAATTTTCAGTGCAACTATGATAAGTGAAAATTCATGTGTATTCATACACGGGAGGAGGAATGTAACTGCTCAAAGGAATTGGAAAATATGACCCAAACTGCTTTTTCTGTGCACTCTCTGCAACAACCCTTCATAAGTATTTTATTCTCTTTCAGTAAAGATTCAGTGTTACAGGTCCATAAAATGAAAACATGTGTTCTCTTTAATATGCATTCAGAGTGAAAATCACTTCACTCACATAAAATCTGATAATTGGACGTTATATAGGGAAAGTCTGAAAAAAGAAATGAAGTATCCTGTGAAGTGGCACTAAAGATGTTTCGCAATCCTGACACCAGCCACAAAAATGTCTAAGCCGTCATCCCCCACTGGCTTGAGTAAGCACTACGTTTTCCTTACATCTGCATGTAAAAACTTTTAGGACACAGACCTACATCTGACTGAAATAAGAAAGAAAAAAAAAAGTAGTGTAAGAATCTATTATTAATAAAATCCACTATTCATTTTTTATTTTATTTAATTTTCAGGTTAGAAAATTATTTTCAAATAGTGCTTTTAATTATTAAGCGTGCATGGGATTAAATGGCATTGGTGACATTGATTTAAATATATTTTGCTGTTCAACCCTTTTTAAAGATCTGCTTTCAAGAGGAGGGAGATGAACTTCTGCTTCCTAAAATACTAGATGCACGCAGAAGACTTTCCATCCTCCCACAAATCTCCCCAAGAGCTGGATTATTTAACACTGGCCCCAACTGCATGCATCAGAAAGGGATTTTTTGGTTTTATTCTTAATTCTGTGTACACTTGGTTATATACATTTCATTTAAGCTTTAGCATCCCAGCCTACAAACCAGTCAATACTGATGGGAGGCTTTTATCATTCTAAAGAGGTTGAGCCTAACACTGGCTCAAAGACAGCTTTCAAAAGGAACAGAATGAAAGTGATGTCAAATTCAAGCCCACAATTGGCTCCAGAAGACTGCTGGGTTTTTTTCTTCTGCCCTTTAAGGTATATAACAAGTAGTATTAAAGTGCCTTAATGTTTAAAACACGAATTTGTTTCAATCTACAGCTTTGAAAGTACAGGGCTGCAGTTTCTATAATGTCATTGAATTCTTTCTATGATACCACTCTGGAAATATTGATGCAGCAATAACTCTCAGTAGGATTACATTCTGGTGAGAAGCAAAGCAAAACGCCTGAAGTGATCCCACTGTGTGTTAATCACATGGTTAATTTGTTAAATTTGCATTTCATTTGTTTCTGTAGCTTGGCAGAAATTTTATTGATAAGAAATTTTCTTATTGTTTTGTTTTGGGTTTATGTGTTGGTTTTTTTCTCCTTTGTCTTCCAAGAGATCCTGCAGTGATCAATCTATTTTCTGTTCATGACTGTCATAATTACTGACTGAGAACGTAGCTGAGTAAGAAGAGTTAGTGATAGGGCATAGTCTTTTGTGTAGTCTCTTATGTAATTGTTGCTTTTCTGAGTTCGTAGGTTGCATGCAATTTGCTTTAGTTTTGATCTTATTTTCTTGTGAAACGGCTTTAAGATAAGCCTTTCAATGTTTTTTGGGGGGGGGGTTAAGTCTTTCTTCTTTGTTTGATTAATTTTCATCCTCTTGATTTTCTTATGTTCCTTTATAGCAAATGATTGGGGTGAGAATTCTAATATGGGGCCAGGTAGAGAATCTGGCTCTCCTGCTCCCCCCAGCTGTTGAAGAAAAATTGCAGTAGCAATTCAAAGGCATGAACTCTGAAACGTGCCTGGCACTTCCCTGGCTGGACACCTAACTGAATTAAAACCCATCTCTTTTGAAAGAGAAAAATATTTGCATCAGGACTTAGAAACACAGAAATGATAAAAAATCCTGGGTATCAGCAGCTTCAACCCCATGGCTAACCCAGAATAATGCATCACTCCATAGGAGAATCTAAAGTTACACCAAACATTTCTTACACAGCTTGCAGCTGACTGGAGCCGCTCATGAGCATATCCTTGGCTGGATCACAGTCCATCTAAAACTCAGGGTGCTGCAAATCCCTGAGAGTAACAGAAGAGAAGAACTGATGCATGAAATAGCATTGACACTAACTGATTAGATTTCATAGAAAGTATCATTAAATGTCCTACAAAACAGAAAGTCCTTGCTTACGCATATGGAATTCCTATGGAAATATGTATTGCTTACTACCCTTCACCTGACCTAAAGGATCCATACTGCATTTTGCTTTGCCTTAAAACTGCAATTGCTTTTCAGAGACAGCTCCAAAAGACTGCACTATATAATGAATTATCCCTCAGGTATGGAGTTTTGATTGGAGAAAGATCTTGGGACAAGCATTTACCAGAGCAGGAAAGGAAAAACAAGTTGCAACAACAGACCCAGTGTCACCGGTTCTCATAGAGACTTCTGATTTCTCTATTTTTTTTTTCTCTGCAAGAGCAGTCACATACCCATGAACCCTTTTCCGGACAAACTGAGAGATGACAGTTGCCTCCCTGTTTCATGTTGACTACAGGAATCTTCTTTGGATAAATACAGGGTTTCATCTTTCACTTGTTCCAGACTTCTCTTGCAATTACTTTAACAACTTCGGTCACTGATATTCCTTCTGACACTGACTAATGGATCAGCAAGCTCAGTTTCCATAAGCACAACTGTATTCTGAAGCAAAAATCTGTTGGACTAAGGAAACCTGGAGATAATCTCACCACTCACTACTGTGTCTGGAAAAGTAGAAACTGTAAAACTCAAGTCAATATGCAATGCTGTGGCATCTCTTCGGCAAGGGTATTGAAAATGAGGAAAACTATTTCCTATAGAGGAAAGAGGAAGAAAAGAAGTCCATCTATGTGTCTATAGCATTCCTTTATCCACAGGTATGACACATGCCTGCAGGAGATACTAAATGCTAAGAGAAATCCATTAAGACCTTCCAGCAATTGGAAAGGAGATTTAGGTGCACAGCAAACATGTCCCAGAGGCCCTTGGGAGGGGATAGTGGAATAATAAAGCTGTCTTCTGGGTTCAGCAGTAACTGGGGTTCAGTCTAGCTTTTAGCATCAATGCTGATCAGTATCAATACAACTTTCAAAACATGATACCACATTTTACTGCAATACAGGTATAATGATTGTAGTATCACTGATGTGTAATCCCTTTTGTCCACATCCAGATTCAAACCAGGAACAAAGTCGTCTCTAACCTGGGTTGTGTCATAGGTCCCTGTCCAAAGTCACAGAAATAAATTCTGAAGCTAAAATACCAAATTTAGAACTGCAGTCTGGCTAGAACTCAAGCTGATGGAATAATTCAGACACAACTCATCTAATCAATCAAGTTATTAAAGAAAGGTCAATCCAAACTTTGACAAAAACCACTACCTATCAGTCCAATGACGGAGTATTGTATCAAAGGGTCCAAAAAGGTTCAGTATTCTTGATTTGTGAATGCAAAATATAAAAAAATAAAAATAAAAATAATTCCACATTTAGTTGTATTGTCCCCAAAGCAACAAAGCCTGATTAATTTAATCTTTTGTTATTATCAGAGCTACCCAAAATAATAAAACAAGAGAAGAAACTCTTTGTCCATGTTCATAGAAAATATGATTAAGGAAGGATTTTTAAAATAAAGCGTTAGAAAGATGTCACATTTTAGTCTACATTGGAAAATGTCCTACAATATCAATAGTAACTCTATTATTATGATCACTCTGTAATGAAGGATGTGCTAAACCAGTAAATTGGGAGAAAAAGTGTCCACTGCTTGTGAACTCATATCTGTTGTACGTAGATGAAAATGCCCTAAAGAGAACTCCTAAAACGTAGTTAATTAACATATAAACCACAAATGTCGGAGTATCATAAATATTCAAGTAGTGATGGATAGTGGGATAAACCCTGAGTGCATGCCGTAAGTTTTTTATCTCCATAGCTATCTTGAGCTGGATATTTACAGTAAATTACAGCTGCACATGCTTTACTCCAGAGCCATATGTTTTATTATTCAACCAGATGTAAGCCATAAAACTGTTTTATCTATTTTGCGGTTCAGCGTAGTACTAATAAAATAAACTACAAATACCTGACTTATAGCTTTGCTGGCATTTTTGCACTCCAGTGAAGTGCAGTGCCAATGCCTCATGCAGTGAAAGTGATCTAAGAAAATCATATGTTCTTCCCATTTCTTATACTTTCATAAGGACCTTAAATATTTGAATGAACAGTGTTGAGCTATAACTTGTTCTTTTATTGTTTTTCATCACATGGGCTATCACCATCACTGATAATTCATTTTTGTTTCCTGCAGATTGGAAAGAACATTCTAAGGAGCCTGCACTCTGTCTTGGAATCTACATCATTGATTTTCCTTAAGCATTTCAGGGTAGCATCAAATTACTAAAATAATCATATACCCTAGGAAGGATATACTTAGTTATACATAAAAAAGATAATGTTGCAATTAACAAGACATTCCTCTCTCTCTTTTTTTTTTTTTTTTTTTTCATCTATCATATTAAACCTTGGACACAAGAATCAGAAAGTATGAATTTATCTTGCCACTATTTGGGATTAAGATTCCTTTAAGCACCCGTGAAAGCTGCCCTAAATGCAAAGAAAAATGTTCTCCATTTATGTCAAGTGTGTTGGAAGACAAATTCAGCTTTCATATAATCATTTTTGCCAAAAGAAACGGTCTCAGAGGTTTTAGAATCCTATTTTTGGTGTGGAATGTGACCATAAGCAACACAGTATATACTGGGGTTAGAAAAGACATAAAGAATATTGTGAAAAGTTTGCAAAATGCAGCCAATTTTCTGAAAGTTTTTAGAGACACTGCTGGTCTTGGACTAATATGCTGTCTCAAGGTTGTCATGGACATCTTTTAATAAGTCTCTCTAGCCCAACAACATTCATTTGACTCTCAAAATGCATAACCTTAGCAGACTAATGAGGAACTGAATGCTGAATGTTTATCAAAGGGGACTCTCTTCCATTCCATCCACCTCTTGCATACTTTCAAAGAATTAATCTGTTTTAACAAGGGACCCTCTCCCTATTCTATGGCCCCAATTCAATCTCTAAAACAGGGGATTAAATCCAACATTCTGCAAGTCGAAATTAAAGTGGTCTTGGTTGTTGTTTTTCAAGCTGCTCTGAGTGTTAATTGGGGTAAAATCTGCAGTTTGTGGATTACTATTCACATTCCGATTAACAGAGGAGGAAAACTTTGCCAGAAGTACCACAAGGACTAAGGAAAATTAAGTCTTTTAACCCTTTTTCAGCATAATGAGCAGGTATCACTTAGAGGAACACAGACAATTTAAAATGCTTTGATTTCTCTGTACAGAATAATAAAGCTGAAGAAAAAACAAGGGACTGTGTCATATTTGCTCCTCAAAGTCCTCCAGGTTTCACTATGATTGATTAAAAATAATTGAGCAGATGTTACAGGCAGTAGTGCTTTTAAACCCTTTGTGCTTAGATTTAAATCTGATATAATGCAGATAAAGAAAGTGTGAAAAATTTCATATCATGGTCCTACAAGTATGTATAAAATGTAGGAGCTGTTTAGATACTTTCTTATGTCCAATGCTTTATCATTTTTATGTTGCTGCTGAAAGGATAAGGTCTCAAGTGTGAGTTCCTATGATAAACACATTGTCTTTTGGCTCATGAGTCATAGACAATGTAAAAAGACATTTTCCTCTCAAAAAGCCAATATTGTGAACATCTGGTTCATACCCTTCTTAACAAAATTTGTTCCACTGCTCTATTACATATAAACATCTGTCATTTATATCAAGCAGTTGACAAATGCTCTATCTTGAATTCAAAGAACTGTAGTGCTATACTGTTAAGTATCTTTTTTATACAAAATGAAAACTGTTTGTTTGTGTTGAAGACTGAATTCTACTCAACAGAGATGACTTTTTTATCAAATGAGAACATGGGTTAAATTCATATCAACAGTCTTAAATTTTCTTTCTCCTGACAACTGTATGTAATTACTGTAAATAACTCTTCACATAAAAGACAATGACATGCTACTGGCTGACACTATGTGGATACTGTTTAGTGAATGGTTTTATCTACCTAAAAGACTGAAAATTTTGAGAAGTTCCAGATCCTCAGAGTTTTCCAGATATTCATTGTTTGTGGATTAATTTATTTTTAAAAGGCAGTTTTCTGCTGTTTTTCAGCACTATGATGTTTTGTTCCTTTACTTTGTTTGAAAGGGATGACCACAGCCATGAGCATGAGTCACACATTCTAGGAAACATTCTTCCTCCAGAGGTGTGGAATCGTTTCTGCTTCTCCTTTTTGGAATTTGGAGGCCCACGAAATCAAAACCTGGGGCAGCTATCACTCATTTTTGAAGCGTCCCAGCGAGAGCATTACAAGCACAGTGAGATCACCTGATTTTCCTTGAGGCCAGACGGCTGTTGTGTGGTCCCCCCTGCACTCTTGGAAAAAGCAACCTCTACTACAAGGGTACGAAAAACTCTCAGGAGGCTTCAGCCAGGATCACTACAAGATCCTGTCTCCTTGTGTATTTAAAGTTAGCACAGGGACCCAAATAGGAAGGGCTTTCTGTAATATTGTGATTCATGACTGCAGGAAAAGAATCCAAAATATAAGTGTGACCTCCAAAACCAGCTGGTTTGAGTAGAGTCCACTGTTAAGAGCAAGTCAAGATGTGTAAATGAGGTGTCTCCTTCTCTCCATTGACTGTACAGACTAAACAGAGTGTCACCTGGCAACAATTAATAGAAAAATGGATTGCATTTCCTAAATGAGGTGCATAAAGTGGGCAGTCTGCACCTGGCTGTATGAGCTTTAAATTTGCCATCTTTATTCACGATGTATGAAGTATTTTTCATAGCTTTGCAGGACAGGCATTGCACAAGACATTTGTAACTAGCTGAAAACAAAGAAACCCTGTGATCCACTGAGAAAAAGGATATTTAGTTAGATGCATGACAGACCCAGAGGCAACTTCAGAGCTGCAAATGCAATTACTGCTGGCCAGAGGCATTTGCTTTTTACTTAAAAAAAAAAAAAAAAAAAAAGTTCTTTTCTGATTTGTCTGATTTCTGTCCAGAGGAGAACAACATAAAACATGTTCAGTCTTAGGAGATCTGTAAGATCCTCCCTAAAAAGAGAACAGATTTGGAAAGGGTCCTTTTACCTACATGTGTAGCATAAAAAGATAATTTAGTCATCCTCCCGCCTTATTATAATAGAATGAATATTGCTTTTTCATTGCAAGATGGGCAAAAAATATGAAACAATTCGATATGCAGCCTGTACTAATATTGGGAAAGCCAAATCTAGTGTCCTAATGAAATCTATTGCAGAATAAAAATGGTGTGTTTATTAATAAGACAGAACATTATTAGATTTTCTTATTGAGCTAGAGCATTTCAAGGCCATTTGGGGCAGGGAGAGAGAGCAATGCCTTTACAGTACATTCTTTGTTTCCTTAACACTGATCACCTGTCATACTTGATTCGCACAGTGGACCTTTTATGGCAATTTGCTATTCTGACCTTTGCATACATTTTTTGCAAGCTTTACTCTGGGACCGTTTAAGTTGGGATGGGTGGGCATATGCTGAGTAGGGTAGCAGTGAGTAAGGAAGGATTAAATTTCAGTTGTGAACTGGCTGGATCTCTTGAACCATTCATTACCAGACTCCCTAACATTTGGGTTTTCAAAAGGTGATGATTTTTTGTGTGGAAAAGGGTATTTTGTTGGCTGGGCTCCACTGAAGCATACTTTCAACATTAACTCCCTATTGGCAGCAGTTTCTGCTTATGATTTGTTTTAATGAACTCCAGTTTAAACTGGGCTAATCATAAAGTCTGCTGGAGAAAGGTTTAACCCCAGCATACTTTATTCAAGCCTGACCCAACCAGAGCTCATGCACTGAGGATGGTAACCATGCAAAAGGACCTTTCTGAGTGTGGTAGTTAAGCCTACACAGGATATGGTAAGAATACATGAGGGAAATTAACATTTTTTTCATTTCTTTTTTCTTCCTGTTACCTCAGTTCTCCATCTCCCTAATCACTGCATGCACCCACACCTTCTGTCTCTCTGACCCTGTGGATGTCTCCCCTTTGCTGTGACCTCTTCTGCATCCTCCACTGATCTCAGTTCCCTCATGCTCCATTTACATCCTCTCAATATCCGGACCGCAATGCTCTTCATTGTCCACCAGACGTGTCTTTTCATCTTCCTCACATATTTCTGTGGTTTCCTAAATCCTCCTTCTCACATCTTAGGCCAAACAGCTGGAACAAAAAAAAGGAACAGCTTCTAATAGAAAGCCTCCAATTGTAAATATCATATATTTAAAAGCAACTTGTTGAATGTTCCTAATTAAATCCCCTCATAATACTGAAAAGTCATCCTTACCAAAACCTACAGAAAAAAGCCAAAGCTAAATTGTTACGTTTATTACTGATGTCATTAACTGAAAATACGTTTTTCACTAAAACTAAACCACAACCAAGTATAATAGGACCAATAACTTTATTCAGAGTTTTACCTAGCTATACAGAACTAAATTTAGAATAAAGAATTCTTTTCATATTCTGGGAAAAAGTGAGTAGTTCTGATGAAGTTTGTGAATCAGCAGGCAATCAGCTTTACAACAGGACATCAGCTAAACCCCTATTGATAGAGTGCCCATATCATTCTGCATCTGGTTTGTATCAGTGTTGCATTTCTAATTAGACCTTGCCAATCCATTTGTCAGTACTGCTCTACGAGTGACAGGGTTGAATTTTTTTTTTTTCTATAGAGATATCTGCCAGGATTTCATGCATTTTGATTTAAAATAGGTTAAAGCAATTATGGATCATGAAATTCTCTTTGGGAATAGTAACCATTAAAAATTGAGGACAAAATTGAATAGGTTAAGCATTAAATATGAAGGGACAGATTTCCAGATAACAAAAATTGTTATCATTATTCCACTGATACCATTAAGGTTGTATTGATCCAACTCTGCTGAGAATTTACTGAAAAGTAGTACCACATCCTGCAGTCAGAAGGAACACTGAAAAACCAGACCTGTCCCTTACCAGAATCCACTTTGCTTACTGAAGGAAGTTATTTCTTTGTAGCTTTGTATTAAATTTTATTCATGTGAATATTTCTCTCTGAGTTACCTCCAGCTCCAGTTACCTTTTCCCTTTGAAATGCAAGGATCTCAGTGTTTCATTATTGCAAGGAACAATTCCTTTATGCAATTTAAATGTGGAACTAAGCACTTGGATCTCAAACCTTGAAAGTACAGTATTGAAACAGTGAAAGTTCTTTCTTGAATACATAACCCATTTCAATTATACATATAGTGACTCCATTTAGTTAAGAAAATAAAACAACACTTATTTTATTTGCTAGTGTGCTATTTATTCTTTCTCTTCCTTCTTTCTACTGCAAACATCTCTCTATGTACTGCTCCGTTTAGTAACATTAACAGATAAGCCTGTGGAGTCTGGAAATCCTGCCTCCAGGACAGGGGGGGAAAAAAAGGCTATGAAGGGCTCAAAAGGAGCTGCAAATATGGAGACCAGAGGTGATATTTCTAATGCATCAGCCATGTAATTGCATTAATTCAATACAATGATTAAAGAGCTTTGGAGCAATGCTACTGCCTCATCCAGACAGATTCTGATTAAGCCACACAGTAGTGAGAAACTGTTATGGATCAAAGATTGGTAAGATAGAGGTCAGGGAAGAAAATAGGTTCAAAAGATTTAGAAAACATATTTAGATGCTCTGAGGAAAAAGCAAATGTGTTATATATGTTACAGAAGAGATTGTTATGTGGCATTCCAAATCTGTCATTAAATGCATACTTTAAGGGACATGGTGATAATGGATAATTTAAAGATTTTATTTAAAATTATTTTAAGTAAGAGAAAATTGTTCAGTTGGAATTTAGATATCTGCCTCTTACACATACAACTTAAATAACTAAATTTAAACTGGTTAAGTAACTCAGCTTCTGAAAGATCTAAAATCATTAGTGGATTTAAGGAGGCACCACAGGGTCTGTAGCACATTCCCCTATTAATACCAAAACTCCACAGTTGACTCTGGGCAGCCAAATCACCCCAACTTGATTTTTCAGGGCTGCACAGGATTAATGGTAATTGTATTCCTTCCTGACTACAAACATCTTGCTCAAAATCGTAAAAATTAAGGCAGTACATTAAGCTCAAAAACTTAGCAGAATCACAAGTCCTGAAAATCAACAGACAAGCCCAGGAACATTATTTCTGATTCCCTTTATTTGCTGCCTGATTAGTGCCTTCTTTTGAGAAGAA
This sequence comes from Edolisoma coerulescens, assembly GCA_013397115.1. Lineage (NCBI taxonomy): Eukaryota > Metazoa > Chordata > Aves > Passeriformes > Campephagidae > Edolisoma > Edolisoma coerulescens. The sequence continues at coordinate 69,082 of VWZW01002569.1, forward strand.
GTAGTCCAGAAATAGAGTGAGGAAAGGGGGGCACCTTGAGGAGCCAAGATATGGCTGGTTTCCTGTATGCATGAAATGGCCATGAAATGAGATGGGGCTCTGGAGAAGTCAACACATAACTGGCATGCTGGAAAATACACTTTTTATTTCCTATTGGTTTTTTTGTGGATAGAAGTTCTCTGGGCTGTATATTAATATGGAGAGTTCCTAATACTTCCCAGCAAATTGCTTATCCCAGTATTTTTAAAAAGGATTCAGTGAGAAAGGGCTACTGCATAAAGGAGAGAGTAGGCTAAATCACGATGAGGGTTTATAAGCAGCCACTGACATAACAAAATTTATGTACTAGCAGCTGCTATAGGTGAGAATTTATATTCCAGAAACAGTAGTTCTACATCATAAGCTTGCTCAAGAGTTTTCCAATGGAAGCTTCTTGGTTATACAGTTTTTCTTGTGATTTATAGCTGCAAAAAAAATTACCAGAATCATCTTTCTTCTGTTATTTACTTTACAAGTTTCCAGTTGCTTCAGATCTTTTCAAGATACACTCTTCTAACAAATGAAGTGAAACTAAACAGTGGGGTTTTGTTTTTTGAGACTTATCCATCAGTTGCTACCATTGCATCCTCAGATGATGCTAAATTCTGCACCCTCCCTACAAGAAGGTAAAGAAAACGAAAAATACCATGACATAAAATTAGAATAATATTACACAGGAGGCCCAAAAATGAGCCATGTTTGAAACTGTTCAGGGAAGCCGTTTTCTATGTCCGTTTTAAAACCCACTGTTAAGCCAAGTACAGCTGTGATGTCTTTCTCAGCATAGTTCAGCAATCTGAATTACATGTCCTAACTTCGACCAAGCTATACCCCAGGGAAAACGGGGGTCGAGCCAGTGAGGAAACCTGGTGTGACTGAGTGAGTGTGGGTGTGTAGCTGGGAAGGGGCCTCAGTCCCAGCTCCGTGTGACTGCCAGAAGGGCTCATGGGTGGGGAAGTTTCCCTAACGCAGGCTATGGCTCACTGAACTTACACTGGTGCTTCTTACACTATAAGCAGTTTCTAGCCTATTTTAACATCTCTTCCAAGTAGAAGTCATGCTCCTTTAGATGTAGGACCTAAACCATGCTTTTGTTCTGACAACTGAAGGAGTATAGCACAACATAGCATGGCTACAGAGCCTTAGTCATTGCATAGGTGGGGTTTGGAATTCCTAACATTAGGTTTATCCCCTGAAATTGCTTCTATTTGGAGCTTTCTTGTGCTTAGAAGAGCTAATCCCACTGCTTAAAAGGCTGTATAGAGGAATACATGCTTTGTATATAATTATTTTCTTCAGCAAGTTGCCTGGTGAAAGTTATGAAGTTGAGTCCTCCAGGCACTGCACAGCAGTTTTATTAATATCTGGGTGAGTACCTCCAGAAGCAGAGTAAAATGTCTCTTCCTAGTGTACTCTTGCAAGTCTCTCTGGTGAGTGAAGAGCTTATTTCAATCACCTGTAATTTTTCATTTTCCCACTGCATGACAAAAGTATCTCTTATTATTTCTTTCTTTCTTTTCTTTTTTTTTCTTTTTTTTTTTCTTTTTTTTTTTTCCTTTTTACTTTTGGCCTGGGCAGAGATGTTGGTATTGAGTAGATCAGCAGCACGTGACAGAACCCCTGTTGCAAAGAGGAAGAAAAAGTGAATTATGTAGTTAGCTGTACTGGTCTGTAGGTTTCCATTAAACAGATGTCTCTAGCTTGCTATCATTCACTATAATTGCAGTGTCTGGAAAGTTGCCTTTCCCTTGAGACTAATCTATTTTAAGTTCAATGGATCAGGGGAAGCTTTTGAAAGATTTGTAAAATTCTTTACACTTGACTTCTTAAGTCCAAGGAAAGACAATACTATGTACCATGCATACTTCTTAGTGAAGAATTTATTAGAATGTTAGTTTGAGTCAAATTCTTATGTGAATTTCCACAGGCAATGGATCACCACACACACACACACAATTATATAGATAATAACAGTTTTTGGAGATGGCATTTAGAAAAAATTGGAAAAATTGGAAAAATAATTTTAGTTACAGTTGTAATTTAGTCTTTCTATTTTTCTATATTACCCATGTTTTCCCACCAGCTATGGCAGAACTATCAGGGCAGTCAAAGGTTGCTGCAGAGTTTCAGGCATACTCTAAAGGAAAGAATGTTATACTTTAGGGCATTTTCAGCATTTTGTCCAAATACGTATGGTATAAATAGGCTAAAGGACTATTCCTTTAGCTATTCTTTAGGCTCATTTCTTCACAAAAATAACTTAGAGACTATTAGAAGCTCTAAACTAATTTTAAAATGAAAATTTTAAAAAGCTTTCAGAAGAGGATACCCATCATGCCTTGAAATATCTAGTGGGCAAAGTGACGTCTTTCTTGCCTAGAAATTCAAACTATGGCAACCCCATTAAATACATTAACCAAATGACAACTGGAGAGGTAATCTTCTAATATCTCATTTCTGTGGCTGCTGTAATGTCTGTGACTACTGTTCAGGTCTCAAAATCAACGTAAGATTCATACAATACATCAGTGGCAGAATTACACCTTATTTACTCCTCTGAATACCACACAGCTTAAGATAAGAGCCCTACATTATCTTCGTTGTCAATGCCAGTAGAAGAAAAGCAGTGGTAAAAAATCAGTGGTTTAAATTTTTTCCTCAAAAGTCAAGAGTGACCAATATTGCAGCTTTCACTGCACAACAAAAAACGTCACATAATAGGAACAATTCTTGGCCCGTAGCATTGACTACATTAATTCCTGAGACAGAGAAAGAAAACAAGTAGCAATTATTATACGTGTTGCGTAATCATGGCTGGAAGGTGCATATCTGCCCTGTACAAAGAACCGTGTCCAAAAAATGAAGAATATTTGCTGTCAGTCTTTATAATGGAGACCTTTCAGACTCCATCTCGCTTTCCATTTTGGGTGTGCCTAGGAAGACCATATCATAAGAAGCCTAAGGGATATTAAGAAAGCCTGATGTTAAACAGGTCCATAAATAGGCAGTGAAGTACATCACCTGCATTCCAGGTGATAAGCCTTGAAATGCACCCAGTCTTGTAAACAGCTGTGCTCAGAAATAGGAGCACTGGGAGATACTCCATATCTGGGGTCCTTTCTCTAGCACCTTAGGTTAAGCACAGCACTTATACCTCTCTTTTGAAAGAAGAAAATTGTTACACTGAAAGACTGATATTAAATCTGAACCTCTGAACCCTAATTTAACAAAAAACTACACCTTGCCTTCTCTTAGAAAGCACCACTGTACATCTCTTCTTGAACAGGCACTGAGAGTTTCCCCCTGAGGGGATGCAAAGGCAAACTACAACCTTCCACCGGTGATCTCACAAAAAATGATCTATATTCAACTGCTTTACACTTAGGCTGGAAAAGGCTGCATGAGCATGCCCAGTCATGCCTGAGCATGCTGGTTCCAGTCTGCTCTGTGGTGCCTTTGGCTGCTCCAGAGGCTGAACTTGCAAAAGGCACGGTATCTGAGTCAAATACTGAGATCACTGTTTAGACATTTGCTATGGTCAGTGTCCTCTGTGTAGACTTTTCCAGCTTTTCACACAGCTTGTGACAGACTACGGTAGGAATGAGAAGGGTGCCCACTGCATCAGCCCTGGGCAGTGGTAGCAGTCACAGCTGAACATCAGACCCATCGCATTCAGGGATTACCACCATCAAACCCACAGCGAGACGGTACTTGAATTTTTGGGTTTTTGCAGGAGAACAAGGCTCCCTCATTCTCCTGTTTGGGTAGACGCACACTGAACACATTTGCTCAATCTGTTCCTGCATTCCCACCAGCAGTGCCTCACACAGCGCTTGTGCTGACAATGCTTTCAAAGGCATTTTTCCATTCTGTTAGCATCAAACTTCTTTGGAGATCATTCTTCCTCCTTTTCTCTTAGGAATGGATCCTCTGCTAACTCAACAGGTTTCTCCATATCTGGCTGCGTGAACGAGCCAGACTTTGAGGACTTTTCTGTTTCAAGAGACCAAGATGATTGACTGCAACAGCAGTACAGTAATGGAGGGAATCACTAGGGGGATGTTGGAGCAGACAGCTGTTATATTATTTTGAAAAGGCAGTTTTCCTTATAAATATTTACTGTATTGAAAAACAGACAGCTATTGTAGCAGTGATCTGGAAAAAATTTTGAAAAATGACTGGGATTTTCCCTGTGAGACCAACATCAAAAGCTGTAACTAAATATACTTATGGTCCAATATTGCATAAAATTTGGGCTCAACCTGGTTTTAGGAAAAACTTCAGTGAAGCACTGTATTTTTTATGCAAGGAGGTCAATGTGACTTTTGTTTGAACAAATATTTCAGTGCTCCTACCTATTGTTCACAAATTTTACTCAACCTGAGCCATATGCCAGACAAAATTGCCCAAATGCCCCTTTGAAAAAAAGGTGACTTCACAGCCCTCGTGGAAGCTGGCTTGGTTTACATCAGAGGAAGATTTGATCCAGAAGCAGAGATCAGTAAATTTATTAAGAAATCATTTAAATATTTTTTCTGAAAAGTTGCTGCTGCTACTTTTATCATCAACTCCTGAACATCTTAAGTAGAATAAACCATTTCTAATGGATACACCAAACAAAGATTATTTGAAGAAAATCATGCTATTAAATTTCAAGAACTAAATATTTGAGAGAGCCATAACTGAGTTGCTGTTGCTGCTTTTTTAAAATTGGCTCCTTCGTTATGTAAAATGCTGTACCTATGAGATAATTGACTTTTCCTGTAATTAAATCTGCAATTAAAAAAATGTTATCACCACTTAAATAACTGCTAGGGAAACAATTGGATGAAAAGACGAGCTGAAAGCCAATGAATGGTCTTTTCTCAGAGTGTGAATAACAACAAGGTTTCATAGTCTGTCAGTCTCAGTACCAGCAAGCTTGTCTTTGAAAACGCTTCCATTTTTCAAGCTGTTAGAGGGATTGCTATAGATCCTGGGGGCATATGCCTGAAAGAAAGATCATAATTCAGCAACAGGAGGTCTGCTTATCTCACTCAACAGTGAGCTGGCAGACGACGAGCCCCACACTTTGTTTACAGGGGGAATAAACAGCATACCTTCCTGGTGCCTGCGTGGGCTGTGAACCCCCTCGGTACAGAGGTGACAGAGGCATGGAAGGGCAAGGCACCGACCATGGGGAAAAAGCTGTGCGTAAGTATGTAGGTGTGGAATTAGTGGGACTCTTCACACCTTCAAAAAAGAAAAACAATCTGCCTCGTCTTTACAGTATCCCTTGATCTCTTTGTTAGACTGTATTTGTAGGTTTCTATTGAAATGTTATTCAGGAAATACCCTTCAGCTTCCCTTGACACACAGAGGGAGGACAGTATTAGGTGACCTGTGTGGTGAAAGGAAAGCTGTGACTCAATTTTATATTATTTCTAATTAAATTCAGATAATTACAAAAGAGATGGGAAAATGGGAAGAGGAGGGGAAAGAGAGAGAGAGAGAGGAGAAATCAGATCCTATTAATAACACACTTTTCATAGAGATAAATTCTGTTATGCCTACTTATTTTGAAGTGAATTGGTCTACTTGTAAAATATTCCTCTACAGAAACCACAAAGGTGCAGGAGAGGTTAAACTGATTATAACAGCACTGTGATGATTTAGCTAGTAAGAACTGGTCATTTCACCCTTTTAGCAGAAATGTATTTAAAATCTAATTACAATGGCGTATTTTAATTTGGAGTTACAGGTGACATTCACCAGATAGAAAGATCAGTAATTACCCTAGCTGACTGCTACAAAACCAAGACAACCAAACCAAAGAAAAAGAAGTGTTCGCTGAAAAAGAAATAGAGAATTTAGACATGATAACACTATTGTATCAAATAGTGATACACTTTGCCTTTGGCTTCTGATTTTCTCTACACATTTCTAAATCGTTTCCTGTTTGGATATTACAGGATAATAGATTGAAATAAAATGTATTATATTTAAGTGCATCACCTTCTACAAACTGAAGATAAAAACTATTACTTATATTCTGCTACCTATGGTCCAAAAGATAATCTGACTTGAACATGCATGTAAAGGTCTTTAAGAATTTGACAAAGTAAATATTTCTATTTTCCTTCACATTTTTTTACCCCATCAAAGCCAAATGAATGTAAAGCAGTTTTAACTGTTTTAAATAATCAGCTTGCCTGTCTCAGTTCTTCATGAAAGATAATGAGGTGTATTTGATCAGAAGGTTCATTAAAAATGATTGCATAAAAAAAGGGAAGTCATTCCAAACAGTGTTGCTAATTGGAAAAGATGAGTTGACGTATGACTGAAGTTTGGATCCAAGTTCAGAGCCAAAGAAAATATGTAACAATTTGTTTTCCCATGTGCAATAGTTTATGTGATGTTATGACATTAACAAGTCCCTCAGTTATAACAACTTTCATTTTACTGTGTGATGTTGGAATAATTTACATTTTTCAAAATTACATTTGAGTTTCTGAGCATGAATTACCCAGGAAAGTAATTGACTGTTTAGAAGTCGATGTTTCTAATAACCAAACAAGTGTTGAATCACTTCATTTTTCAGCATCAGTCATATTCTTCATATGATTTCTGAATTGAGCATGTCACATCACTGATACCCCTTTTGAATTGAATTAGAGGAAAAATGGTAGCTGGAGAAAGTAATTATTTTTCATGTTTCATCTGCATAGCTAATGTTGACAGAGTAACAAATACTGTGCTTTCTTCAACTTGTGATAGGCAAATAGTGTTTGAATAGCCCTACAGACCTCACAGAAGCCGCATCTCTGATGAAGATTCGCAGAATTGACTATCACATACCATCCTTATCTTTTCAGAGGAAAGCAAGTCTTGTCTTTTCAGCCATAATGAAAAGGTATTGCTGTAATAAGAACACTCACAGGTTAACATTTAAGATACCGAAAATAATCAGGTAAGGTAAATGTGAGGGTAAAAGGAGAACACAGAGTCAAAAGGAAATCTCCTCTGAAACCTACAGCTGGATTTCAGCCTATGGAGACTGTGTTACAGAAGGAACATATGCTGAATAAAATTTACTTCCTCAGCAAATTACACAGCGCTTTCGAGTACAGGTGGGAAATAGGGCTGTGAGTTCCCCTCCAAGATCTCTCCATCCTGAACACCTTGTTGGGACAGAATGAATGGCATATCTCACTCCATTACTCTACAGGAATTTTAGATAGCAAACTTAAACCAGACTCCTCACTCCTGCACAGCTGGTGGGTGAGACAAATCCTGAGTGCTCTGAGCTCTTTTTGGGGGGTTTTGCAGCAAGTCACCTATGTTCAGTTAGCTGCTCAGGTTCTATGGAAAATAAGAGAATGGGTTGGTTTTTAATGACCAGGTTAGGTGGGGCTTGGGGAAAACAGGCAAAGCTTCAACTTGATCAAACAAAGGTGTGAAAGCACTATTTCTCTTGTGTAGACAGTGTGTTTGACTACTAGAAAAGGAAATTATGCTTTTTTAAAAATTACATCCGTGGTATGCATCAGCTGCCTTCTCTGCTAAATGCGTGTACCTTGAGGTTCTGCTGGGTTGCTCAAGGCTAACTTAAAAAGTCTGTAAAGTAATTAACTGTTTTAGAAAGAAATGCTATTAACTGCTGTGTCTTTAAGAGATGGGAGTGTATTCTTTATCAAAGACTCTAATTGAGAAACAACAAAGAAAAATACTAGGAAGACCACATTTGTTCTGCGTTTTTCAAGAAGTTGTATCTTATGTAGTAACAACTGATACTGTGAAGCAAGTAGGAAATTAGGTCACATACTATTTTTCAAGTTAAATTCCACAGGAAATAAAGTCAATTCTAATGGGTTTTAGCACCCAGAACTTGACTGTTCATTGCCTTGCCCTTGAGTGATGGTACTGTTTTGAATGCAGTTTGTACAAGGTAATGACAATACAAGACACAAGAGTGCAGAGTTCAGTTATTGCATCTTAAAGCATTGAATCTGAAAAAGTCCCTGTATATGCAATTCTTTCTCCCACAATATTCAGAGAGGGCATAAATATTATTAAACAGGCATTAGACAGAATAACTTACAGATAGAAATGGTACTGCTGATTCTTCTTTGAGGAAAGAAAAAAGTATTGATGGAAGGTATCAGTTGGTGTCAGTTGCGCCACCAAATTGCAGAGGATACCTTTACAACTGAACTTGCTAAGATCTTTGTTGGGATCCAGGGAATCATTAAATATCCCAGGACCCTGTTTTGTGAAGAACTGCTTCATATTACGCTTGCCCAAAAATAGTTTCCGCAGAGAAACATCTAGACAGTGCGCCATTGTAGGCTGCAGATCCTCTGAGGAGGCATGGTGCACTGAATATTAACACCATTTCACACATTCCCAAGATGTATGCAATTACCTCAGGGAGAGGAGCTGGGAATGTGAGGTCTCAAGGGCTTAGATAATGACATAAAATAAATTGCAGTGATTACCCATGTATTTTTCCAAGAGACATATTATTTAAAACCTGTCTCTGCTTTCGAGAATGAAAGACAGAGGAATGTCCACTTTATGAAATTGCTATTAATGTGTGACCTAGAGTTGAAGACAAGGTTAATTATGGGTTTTTAACAGAAGTATCATTCTGGTTTAATATCACTACCCAGGCCTTAAATATTGAAGTAAGTCACATTTTTCAGGGACAATTGCCTTTGAATGAAGAATGGCGGGGCTCTGATCTTTGCTGACCCTACTGACTCCTATTGTGTAATCCATAGCAACAGCGTTGCTACAGCAACCCGGGAACACGTCGTAAAATAGGATAAGACTGTGAAATCCAATATCATACTTCCACGAGATGCAAAATTGCAAATAACTTCCTAAATCAGATTTATTAAATGATTGATATATTGCATAGGAATTATATTGGGTCAATCCTAAATGAACAGAGTACAATGGAATGAATGGAAAGAACAATAGAAGCTAATCTTACAGGACACTTTAGTGTTCTGGTGAAATGTTTGGTCCTTAGACAGTTTTCCTCAAATCATGTGCATCTTTACTAATGTTTTTGTTCTCTCGAGCTTTTTTCCTCTTATCTGGATCTAGTAGGCAATCAGGTGATCTAATCCCATACAATTATTCCTGAATGAAATGAAGAAGATAAAACTGTAACCAGTACTGTGTGAATGAGATGGAATTATTCAGGATATTGTATACAGAGTTTCATTTTGCTTTGTCTACAAGCTGATTTGTCCTTGGCATAGTGTACACCCATCCAACCAGCATATAATTTACATGAATGTTCACATATACAACAGACAAGCTGGAAATATTAAATTATACTTTCTGACAAAGAAAAGTTATTTTTGACCACAATATGCTTCATAACAATAGCATGTTATAAATTTTAACCATAAATATATTTTTAGAAGCTATAAAATTTAGCACCATTGAATCTGAATTATCAGCAGTTTTTAAAAGACTGTTTTATCAAGAGCACAACAAAACAATCTGAGAACAAAAGTCCTATTCACTAGGAAAAAAGTTCTTGCTTCCCAACCCTCACAACATTTGTTAATTAATATAACTTTGCAGTAAGCTTAAGTACATCTCACTGAATGGATGGATTGTGCTATATATATTATAATAGGCTCAGTAGCTACATAGCACAATGCAGGAATTTTTTTTGAAGGATCAGAAGTCCTTACACTAATCAATTTCAAACAGTTTTTTCCTGTGTTTTACAATAGTCAAAGCTGGATATTTCAGAAGAAGCTGTAAACTCCTTTCACTGTATGCAGCCGTAGACTTCTGTATGATAAAGCTAAATTTCTGCCAAAGCACAGATGGTGATCTACCTATTTCCCCAAGCACAGGGTTTGATGGCTCCTGTAATTTGATTCTCTTTTGTTAGCGCAGCTAGTCAATGAGGAGTGCCTTTCTCTGAAAGTTCTGCCTGTATATTAATCGTCTTTGATGCTCTACTGGACATAATATGCTGCAGACATTCTGCCTCTGTAGGAGATTGTAAAAGTATGTTGGTCAAATATATTAACCTTGCTAACATCTGCATCTTTAAAGGTGTCTTATTGATAAAGAAAGTTCAAAGACACAGTCATACAAATCACAAATTCAAACAATGGTGGTCCTGTTATCAGACAAAATGGTACGAGTTGATAGATGCTCTTTAAATACTCATATAGAAGAACACTGCAAAACAAAAAAGTTATTTTTCAATTCCTTTTGCGGCTGTTTTCTTCTTTTCTTAAGGCTATTATGTTACCCACAAAAAAAACCCCAAAAACAACCAGTAAAATTGCTCACTTTTTCACTAAACACATGAAAATTGATCATGCACTTATAGAAGGAGTTTTGCTTTTTATAGACTAACATTCATATTTATGACTTCTGAAAACAAAACAATACCATACTTTGGGTTTCAACTAAAAACTAAAAATCACAGTACTTTATTTAAAAAAAAATCAATACTTCTCCACCAGCTCTATCTTTCCAATAGTTATCTGCCATGGAAGTTTTATTGGAAACACAGATTAACTTTGTAAACTAATTGAAACAGGTCAGCAAAATAATTTGATTTTATGGCTGAAATTCTAATCCTGACATAAGATTTAAAGTGCTTGTGAAATCTGGCCGCAAACTCAGAGGCATACAATTGAATATACACATATATATATATATATATATATGTATGTCTTTTTTTTTTTTAACAAAGGCAAGATATTCATAGCTTTGATATCCCTACTGAATTATACAATTATGTCCACTACCTGGTAATGTAGAAAAATCTTCTGAGAGATCTCTTTAAAGAAAACAAAAAAACCCCAAAAACCAAAACCACAAAAACCCAAACCAAACCAAACAAAAAAAAAAAAAAGGAATTTTCCATGTCAATTAGCTGTAATTACAACAATACTTTTTCCAGTGAGGTCAATTTCAGAGTTAAAGTAGAAACTGCCTTTAGAAACTCCCTTAGCAACCTCTTTCCTTCACTTTGACACTGCATTTCTATGGGGTCTGGAGCCATTTTAGTCAGGTAAAAAAATGTATTAAACTGAAATTGTGTTGGAAAATCAGGGTTTCTTTTAGGCTTAGATAGAGGAAGGAGTGTTTAATAGTCATTTTTGAGCATTTCTGCTGCAGAAAGGACAGTGAGTCCTGCATCCCATTTGCAAAGCATCTCACTGAAGAAAGTGTTGATGTTCGCAGCAGTTGATAAGGGCTGTTCTGGCCTGTGGGGCAGGTGTGATTGGAAGTGTGATCACTAATCTCAGGTGGCTACCAACACCTGACCACAGGTCACTCTCCCTGGTACACCCCATAAAGAGGGGCCCCTGACCACCCAAACTGGAGGGACCTATTGGCATGTGTGTCACCACCTTCCCTGTTCATGTGTCTCGGTTTTCTTCAAAGAGAAGAACACCTCTAACTAAAATATAGATACACACACTTGCCTAGATCTCTTTTTTGTATGGACTTCCAGTTCAAAAAAGCATTTAGCTGTTTTATTTCCTAAACTGAAATGATCTGAGACAGTCATGAACAATCTCAATTTCCCTATGCAGCATATACAATCGGGATTTCAGTCTTACAAGCTCAAGCCATCTGCCATTTATTTCAATTATCTCCCCATACTTCAGGTTTTCCTTCCAGTCGGATGGGAATTACTCACCCATTTTGCTTCCTCATATCCCTGGATGCACGCACACATACAGGCACACACGCTCTCGTGCAGGAAGTCACACACACTGGAGATTCAGAGGCAGTGGGAACACTTAAATTAAAAGTACAACCCACCTCTGCTCCTTCCCAATGCAGGCCAGAGTCTGATCTACTGCTTCTTGCTACTGGTTCATATCGTCTGCCATCAGTAATTCATACGCTTTATTTTCTTTACCTTAAATAAAATTAGTTTCAAAATGTCCCACAAGGGTTAAACTATTTTCAGTGGCTACAGTTTGCTTTACGGATTATTTTTTGTCTATACAAGTTTCTCTATTTTCACAGAGGTCCCCTTCCCTGTTATGAGTCCTATTCTGTGTGAAAAGCAAGCAAAACTAATTGTTATGTCTATTCCCCTTATGTTTCCTGCTCCACTGGCATCAGGAGGAACTTTGCCATTAAGCTCAGAGGGTGTTGGATCCAGACCTAAACAGGTTCGTGTAAGGCAGTAACATCATTTCCCCTTGTTTTGAATGGCATTTCTCCTTCTTTCTATTAATGTCCATCCAACACATCAAAGACTGGTTGAGTCAAGGCAGGTTATAGCTATAAAGAACATAATCCCCACCCGCAAAGTTTAAGGTTGAAGCTATGACCTACTTTAGCTAAAAAAACAAAATGGGCTTCACAGGTGTCAGAATTCCCTGCAATCAAGCACTAATCTTTGTTTTTCAAGAGTGAAATAACAACAAAAGCAATTTATCTGTAAAATGACAAGTTGACTCTTGCCAGCTTTGTGCTAAAATGAAACTTCTGTAGGTATTTTTGAATGTATTGTTAATAATGGAGTTTTAATTTTTCACATATGTGAGGCAGGGAGGGAATATTGATATTATTTGATTGCTTTATCTACTTTCCAGGCTCAATTATTTTATCAGCTGAAAAGTTAGGAAATATTCTTATGACTAAATAATTTAATGTTTATGATTAATTTTATTTTTTTAGCCAGTCCCCATGACACTGTTCTAATTGTGATAATGTTGATAGAAGGAGGAGGAAACACCTACACTGAGTTTTCTAAAATGCCGTTCATTCAAAGACATTTTCAAATTAATAAAGCATTTGTCAATAAAGTGGCATAACAAATACTTCATATTGCACAGTTCTCTGGCACAAAGAGATGGCAATATTTTTTTACATCTTCTATAAACCTATATGTTCTATATATCTTCTACATAAACCTATATTTTCATAGGTTTATATATAGCTTAGTTTTGTATGTAAGCATTGGTTCTGGGAAGAACAAATCATAAATAAATCAGATTTCTATTAAAACATAAAATATTTAGATCTGACATTCTTGTATTAATCTTTGAGGGAAGATTTACAAGAATGCTGGTGCTGGTGCACCAATAACAATCAATTATCACCTCTAGTTTCCTTGGATTTTCCCTATTTTGTGACCTGTTGCTATCAAATAGACTTGTAGAATCAGAGTAAGACTTTATCTTGCAGACTACCTAGGTAACTTTGATTTTTTGCAAGCAATTTTTGTGGCAATTAAATTTTGATGGTCTGTCTGACATGTGCAGCCAGTAACATAATTGGGTCTAATTTAAAAAAATAATAATTTTTGTTATACAAGTAGCCAAAGAAAACAAAGAAAGTGGACAAAGGGTCAAAACCTGAGCTAACTGCCTTTCCTCAGGAAAAGCCTGTAGTTGAGACAACGGGAAATCATATATGAGAATCATTTTCTCACTCTATATATAAATAAAGAGAAATTTTACTGTGAAAATATTAGCCATGAGGTTGTTTCTGACAGACATCCTTACATCTTGGTTTAATCACAGTCCAGTGTAATGTTTTTGAACTCTACCTCATTTCAATATATATTTACTCAGATAGAGGGGAGAATGACAGCAAAATGCAATATTCAGAGGTTTTATTATGATTTTAGTGTATAGAATATGCAGATAGCCATCATTCAAATCATTACTCCATAGTGCTGGGCAAGTAGCAATCACAAGATTTAATATGTGCACAAATGTTTTGCATTAAAATCTGATGCACTTTATAGTACCTGCACCGAAAATGAGATGAAAATAATAATTAAAACTATGTGGAGGAAATGGTAAATTGTCATGCTTTTGTTTTCTCTTGCTTGCCCCTTTGTATCCATAGGACTCTGCCCCTCTTCAAGACGCTGCTGGTTTTCATGACCGTGCAGGGCAGAAGAGGATAGTCACTGCTCCCACGCAAGGTAACTGGATTTTTGTTCTCGTAGGTTTCTTTTTTCTGGATTTATATTGTCTCACTTTAGGTGTAGCACCCTGAAACACGAATAGGGAAGCACTTCACAGTATTTATACAGAGAGTGTACCCTTAACTCTGTGCTGATTTCAGGCAGAAAAAACACAGTAAATTTTATTTATTCCTTGTCATGGTTTAGCATAGCTTGATTTTATGTAACAGATAGAATATAAATAAGTAAGCAATGGATTGCGAGCTAAACCACTACATTCTTGTTGGAGTTTGCAGTGGAAAGGATGGGCTTCAGTTAACACAGATCTGCACGACTTCTGCAGCATTTTGTCACTTCTCATTTCAAAACATGAGGAGTTCTCCATGCCTCCCTATCACATGTGGCTCTCAGAGCAAGAGCTGGTGTGTGCCTCAAGAACCTGAAGGACTGCACTGCTCAGGTGACCATCCCCAGCTGTGGCCTGAGGGTGCTTCAAAAGGAGCCAGGGCTGCTGACCTTTCTCGTCTCTGTATCTCTGCAACACTTCAGAACGGAGATTTGGCCATCAGCAGATACTGCAAGAAACGGCTTTTTGATATTTCCCACTGAAGTCTTACCTTCACCGAAAAGAAACCTCTTCACCTCACTGGAGAGAGCCCTGCATTTGCCTTTTCCTCATCAGGCTCCACAGGGCTGATGACCGTGCTCCCCATCTTTTCATCTCTGCTGTTCATTTAATGGCAGGATACACATGAAAACCCTCAAATACACGAGGGATACACATGAAAACCTTTCAAAACAGTCTGGGTAGGTCTTCCCCACAGCTTTTTTCTTATCATTTTTTTTTAATTTTAAATAAAGGCTAAAATACAACCATAAATGTGATGTTTAAGGAGAA
>VWZW01002569.1:83953-150579 GCA_013397115.1 Edolisoma coerulescens
GGGGGGGGGGGCAGGGAAGGGAAAAATATTCATAAAAGTATCTTATAGTTTGTTCCAGAAAGATCTCATGGAGATGACCGACTTTGCCTAATGTTGGCAGAGTCAGCTTGATTTTTTTTATAAGAAAAGTAAGAAGCAAATCTAGTTTAGAGTCAGCTCCATATGCTGTTTATGAAAATCATGTTTCAGTCACCAGAAACGCATTGTTCAATAGTTGTAAAACAGCATTTAAAGAAACATCATTGATTAATATGGTACAGAATGATACACCAATCATTTACTTTAAGCATTCACTGATCATTGTTTCGAATATTCAATAGAGGTCTGGACAAGACAAAATGAAGAGGCGCTGAAGGTCTAGATTTATTTCTCTAGGGATTTCTTGGACACTCCACTAGGCTTTATGAGATGAAAAGAAAGAAAAAATAAAAGCTTCCCACCCTCTGGAACAGTATATAAAAGAATCTCACAACCAGAAGTTGAAAATGGAGATGCTATTAAGGTTTGGCCACCCAAGAGATTTGCAAGACATCCAAGACAGAAATGGTTTTGTCATCCTCACCACGAAGGAACTCAGAAAAGCCACTGTTAATCAGGAGGTAATGTAATTCCAAACATGCCCTTTAGAATACTCAGAGTACCACTGTGTTTAACAGTGTTGTATGACTTTGATTGCCCTGACTCCACGTAACCATCCTGGCTTTAAGGGCTTGATTTTTAGAGGATGGAGTTGAGGCATGTGAAACCACTAATTCAAAAATCTCATTTTTCTAGCATATACAGCAATACCTTTAAAATGTGAAGCTCTGCCATCAGTTATCTGAAACTGCTTCCTAATTATCTCACTATACCTAGGATATGGCTGCTCAGAAGTGAGTTCCCTGAAGCACAGAGCTATCTGAACTATCTTAACATAGTTAGCTCAGACATCATTACCACTGCAGTGGAAGCAGTCCGAGTTAATTTCTTCTCCTCAACAGAGCAAATTGCTCTAACTTTGAAGGAGATAGTCGCAGAATAAGAAATTGCCAGTTTCCATAGACATGGTGTACAACTTCTTCTTGAAGTCAGCTTTTAATGGGGACACAGTAAATCATCACGAACATTTGTGTTATCTACTGTGGATTTTTCAAGTGGTGTCAGTTTTCCAGGTATGCAATAAAACTTTTTTTTTTCTTTTCCCCATGAAGAAATGAAATGGTGAAACAAAACTGAACATTTAAAAATGTTATCATTTGTGGTACTGAAAGATCAAGTAGTAGAACTAAAGAGACAAGCAGATGCACTTAGGGAAAAATCAATGCATATGAAATATTTCTTTGATGACACATGCCTAGTTTTAGACTCCAAAGAGGTGACAGGAGAGGGAGACCAGCTGCAGGGATGGAAAAGATGAGTGAAAGAGAGATAAGGCACAAGAGAAACAGGATAATAACAAAGATAATGACTGAGTAATTGTGAAGACAGATATTAAGAGAGGAAGGAAACATGGCAAGAACAGTGAATGCAGTAACAGGTTCTAATATATCAACTATTGGATATCATAGATAGTTAATCAGAAGTTTTAATACATGGGAAAATAAATAAGAAAAGAACTGACAGAATGGAATGCAGGTTAAAATATTTTTCGCTAGAGGAAAAATGAAATTATAGAAGGGAACATTGAGAAAGAGAGGCCTTTCAAAGAAGAAAAATATTGAAGCAAAAACATTATGATTTTTTTCCCTTTAATCAGAGTTAATCTTTACTCTTTTGTCTCGGTCAGCAATAGTTGCTACTCATTTCTGAATTTTATTTATATTGTATTGGGGAGGGGGGGTATTATTATTATTATTACACAGCTGTGTTTAGTTAATAGCTGCCTTTTTTTCATAGGCACTCTTCATTGCTGCTGGGAAGAATTTCAGAAAGACTGCCTCTGTTAGCAGGTATCCTCAGTGCCAAATTTACCCCTCAGGTATTATCTTCCTGTTGGTGGGTAGAACTGCACAACCTCAGCAAAGGACAAGTCCTGGTAAACCAGGTAAACACTCTACTGTGTGACAAACAATGTCAATCAACATACCAGGACATGTGGCACACTTCCTGGCAGATTTGTGTCACCAAAAGTGAAAGGAGAGGTATTCAAGAGGAATAAGTAAAAGACACATCACGCAGGAGGGCCTGTTCCACAAAGCCATAGCCAGGGAGTGAGTATTCTAGTGGGAGTCCTTTTCACGTGAAGCCCATGAGAAGATATACTCCATTTGTATTTGCAAATACAAAGTTGCTCAAAACATGAGATGTGAAAGCTGCGCCAAGGCTTTTTTTTTACTTTTTTTATTATCCCTCTTAATGGACTTCCAAAAATAAAACACATATGTATGATATTTTAAATGTGATTGGCTTTGCATTGCAAGGCAAAGACAGTAGTCCACAAGAAAAGTTCTATATCCAGCTTAAGGTCTCCAGCACAGATCCCAACTTTATCATTATGCAGAGAGCTGTAATTAAATGTATCAGAAACCCTGGCCCTCTGTATAGAATTAAATTGAGTTTATCATATTGTCCATGAATTAATCTTCTTGAATTTTTGACTGAGATATAGAACAGAGAATGTGCTACGAGAATGCTTGGTTTTCCAACAGAGAAGTTTTTTGCTGGTTGAAAGTAATAAAAAAAAAGTTAGACTTATGTAAGTTTGTCTTTTTTTCCTTTCTCTCTAGAGTAAAAGAAAAAGTATTTTCTTGATCTTCCTTAAACCAAATCTAGTATGATTTATTAATCTACAAAAATGAGTCAAGCACTGAAATTAGCTCCTTCTTTATCTTATCATTATTATAATCACTTTCTTGGTAGCTGCTTCTCCCAGTTAATTCAGCTGTAGATAATACCAAGCATGCAGGTGTCAGTTGATTTTTTTTCTGAAATTTTTAAGTGTTTTCATTGAATTGCTCATACTGAAGCTACTGGATAATTTGGTCCCCGATACCATTCTGAAACTCTGTAACAGCCATTGTTTGCCTTCCATACAAATGAGGCTTAAGCATCACATTAACACAGGCTTCACTCACTGCAAACTGCATTTATAGTCAAGGAGACTGAAAGTTTAAATGGTTTGAAAGTACAAGCAAAGCTGCAAGTTTTCCAGCTGAAAAGAACTTTATCTCAATAGTTAGAACTCACATCTGTTCAGAGGACAATACCAGGTCCTTAAAAATTAATTTATGCCCTCATAATATCACTATAAATTTAAGCTATAACTTATCACATGATCCTTGAATCGGCTGTAGACCCAGGAATGAATTTTACCTGTCGTGAGTGTTGTGTGAAGGGGAAAAAAATGTATGAGAAAGATTCCACAGAACTAAGCAAGCTGATAAGTTAAACAAGAGGATTGGAAGAGAGCCTGCTATGATTGGTCATATTGGATAAACAATGTGAGAAAAGTAATCTGAGATATTTTAAAAGCCATTCTAAATCCTTACCTAGAAACAAAGGAGAGATATACTACACTTTCTTTGTGTTAGCCAAGAAGGAGTGAGGATATCATGCTTCCATTCATGCCTTTGTTGAGGCTCTGATTTTTCAAACACACTGAATTAATGCCAGAAGAAAATCTGAGCTCTAGAGATACGAAACAAACCAGTGATAAAGGAAAAGACTGTATAATAGGATAACTATTAAATACTATTTTCCACCAATTAATATCATAACAGATGCAGCTCTAATAGGATTAGAAAACTATAGTTTGACATGGAATCTCTGTGATAGAGAGCACAAAACCCCTAAGGTCTACAACGGAAGAAAACTAAAAATGTTGAATTGTATGAGCTAAACATTAATAACTATCAAAACAACAAATATTTAATACAAACAGCAAAAATCTAGTTGCAGATACCTTAAACTAGCTTTAAAGTATTTCATTGACCTGGTGTTTGAGCTGCAAGGCTGCTATTTCACACCTTGTCTGTGCTGCCAACTTCAGCTTGCACTACACACGTGCTTCACGTCTTTATGCTCCTGACCACTCAAACTACACATCCAAGTGCAGCTTGTACATTCATCTTCAAGCTTTTAGATGTGATTGATACCTGTAACAAATAAGTGGATTTGAAGTAAAGGTTAAATGAATTATCATATTTATAGGGGCCTATGAGCTGTTATCAAGCCTTCCACAGGCTGGCACTGCACTTGGAAATGAGTATTTCAAAGTAAAAGGTTAAGGGTTTTATATAGAGAGAAAAATAATCAAGTAATTGACCGATTCATTTGCTAAGTCGGGTGATAAAGACACTTTATCCTTAAGTGTCAGGACAGATGTAACACTGCTTGCAAAATCCTTTATCTTCAAACTCAGAAACATTGAGCATTTTCTTTAAAACATCATCTTTCAATGGGAAATGCAATTCAGCTTAACAAGGTAATATATATGCTTTTGAATTACCTTCCTTTTGTTTTACAGTGACATCAAATATTCTGACATAAGACTAGAACCAAGTACAATAGAAAGCAGACAAGGACTCTTGGTAGAAAAGCAGCGAATTTTGGAACTTACATTCACATTTGCAAGTACTCAAGTATGGATTTCACTTCAGGAAATACAGCATACAATTACAATATAACTGTCCAAACATTACTCCTGTATTGCAACCGTATTTCATTCCCCCATTATGCGTGATTTCTGAAACAAGTTTGAAAGGTGTATTCTAGAAATGGCTTCATTCCAAGTCATTCTGTAGTGGATATTACTGAATATAATAAAGCCCAGTTACTGCTGAAAATAAAATGGCTATTATTCATATATTTACTGTGCTAGTGACAAGCTTACCCTAAATTTGTGGTTAAACAAAGCAAAACTTGGTGTGTGATGGAAGAAAAAACTGAGCTAATTAGTTATCTAAAGCTTATGTGCTATCAGTAGTGATAATAAAATGCCTTTATTCACACTTACAGAGGCTCCATCTTACTGCCTAAATTTAAAGCAGTATTTTGAGGGCATAATTGTAGCAGTGCTCATTAGATAGAAGCAGAGCCATCCTTCATCCTGCTCTACCTGAGCAAAGCTTCTAAAAATGGACTGTAACTAGAGAAAAAAAAAAAAAGTGTTGCAACCAATCAAAGTCTATGTGTACAGACCTTCTTCTAGAGCGTGAATGCATAATACGAAAAATATATAACAGGCTACCTGGGTTTACTTGTTCTAAATATTCTGCATGCTTTTTATAAATGGCTATTGTTCTGAAAAAGAGCAGTTGTTACATATTGCCCACCTTTTTTCTTTTTCCCCCAAGCATTAATTTAATAAGTATTAATTAAGTATAAGCATCTGAAGATTACAGGAGCATGGACATGAAAGCATATACTGTGGCACATACATGTGTACAGATTACTTCTCGGAGAGGCTCAGTACACCTGCAAGAGAAAGATAAGGTCTAATTTCAGGGTTCTAATTTCCATCTAATTTGAGGCTAAACCAATAAATAAATGAAACATAAGTTGGGGTAAAATTACATACACACTTTCTGGACCAAGCTGTGTTTTCCTCTCCAGCAATCCACAATGTTTCACAGGGACAACAGGAGTTAACTATGTCAGCCATGTGTAATGGATGAAAATGGCTGAATCGGTATTTCTCAGTGTTAGTGATTATCTTTATTTCACCATGTGCTACGGGAGCTTATTTGAGTTAATTATGGTTTTGCATCAAAAAATTAACAATTTTAAGTCTTCCAAGTAAAACTTTCCAGAGTTCTCCTACAGGATTCCCATTATCATTATTATTGGGGTTTTTTGACAGGCTCATTGTGTGAGACAGACTTATCATTTCTTTACTCCAGGACATTAAATTGCTCAGTGGAGTGAGGACATTGCCCTCTTGGTGTGTTGAATCATGCAGTGTCTATGCAGGGTTTGCAAAATTCCTTTATCTCCAGTAACCTTTGTGACCCACCCCAATGACTGACTGGCACCCTCACTGTGTGGGGTTAGGATACCTCCAGGCTTTCACTCGGAGGAGCTTTTGAAAATCGTTCTTTTAAAAGCTGACCAAGGCCTTCACAGTTATGAAGTAACCCAGGAACCTCTTCTGCCTAAATTCTTGCACAAGAGCCTAGTGTCAATGAAGCCTAAATGAGTGCCTAAATGAGCTCTACTACAGAAAGAGATAAACATTGAAATTGTGGTGTTTAAACTGACCTGTGATTACCTGAATTGAATCCGACACAGATATGCTCCATGCTAAAATTCCACTGTCCACTAGCAGATAACTTAAACCCTGGCAACACTACAAACATTTTCATTTTAATTGTATCAAAATGATGGCCCAGTTCAAATCTTCCCATTTTCATCATCTAGGTGGGAAACACTGATAATGTAGTCAGTAAAATCAGCTGTCCTAGCCAGAAAGCAGATAGCCCCGAGCAATGATGCCCTCTCTCAATTAGCACTTTGCAAGCAAAGTTGGCCCATGAGTAAATTGGCATGAAACCTCATTGAGCTAAATCAGATGAGACTGACCAGTCAAACACGTAAGAAGAGACAGTATTTATCCTGACCAATCTGCAAAAACATAAACTGAAAAAATTTCTTATTTTTTGCCTTTTTTTTTTCACAAATCAGTAGTGCAACAATCTGTCTAATAATTCTGCCTTGGGGTAAAGGTATATGCACAAAGGTGGCAGACTTGACTAGTTTGTACTTGATTTTTCGACACAAATGTTCAAATACAAATCTAAAGAGGAAAAGAAAATATATACCACTATCTAATTTTTGGATATGCAGGAAAGATACAAGCTTAAAATGAGACATAGATGGAGTTACTTATTTTTTAATTAATTCTTTCCTTTATATCCTTCTGAAACTACATAGTATTTTATATTGTGAGCACACCTAAAAAAATGAAGAGACAAGAGGAAGATAGTGATTCCATGCCTATCCACAGCAGTTTTCTTTTGTCTTAAGTAAAGTAAGAGATGTTGCACAAAAACCCCCCAGCAGCCACAATCCTCCTGCAAGATGCAATGTAAGCCTACAGCCACAAAGCACTGAAGGGCTTTTGAATCACATGATCATTCTTGTGGCAATGTAAATATGTTTCCTTGAAACATAAGGTGGCACTAATATAGCCTACTGTGACATTTTTGATTAAAAAAAAGAAAAAAAAGTTATCGAAAATACATTTTAAAAAATTGATAGAATAACAACAAAAAAAGTTGATCTGTTCTATATCAGGTGTATACACTATTACAAAATGAGTAAGGAATCAAATATAGCCAACAGAACAGGGCTGCTTTCCACCTTTCCAACACCCTGCATCTCAGTGGTTAAAATCAGCAGGATATTTCTGATTAGCTGAGAGTAGTTTTCAATATCTTTGTACCACACTTGTGAGTAGCCATGCTGATTTCAAGCTGCCTGTACAGGGAATAGGGAACTAAGTGGACACGGTGTGGATTTCTGCAGAGCATTGCTCCCTGCCTACCAGCATTCCCTTCTGTGTTTTTCTTGCTGGATCTGTACATTATTGCCCTCACTTGCTAAATCCACCCCAAATTTGCTTCCTGTCCTTCTTGAGGAATACCTCCCCTCTGGACTAGCAGCTCTTCAAACTCCTGATCTCCTGATGAAACTGTTCCTTGCCACTGCACTGCGCTGTGAAAACTGATGATGAGATAGGTATCGGGGAGACTGTTTTTCTGGATTCTGTTTCCTTTCCTGAGGCCAGAATGGGTGGAAAAATCAAACTGGTTGTCATGGACTTTATAATCCCTATAAATACAAATTTCAGGTCTAAGATTAACAAAGTTATAGTTTATATTTGATGTCTCTACAAAAGAGGATTTTTATGTTTGGTGTTTTTGTTGTTTATTTTTTCAAATGGCCAGCAAAGGACACTTTGCATAGACTTAGCTACTCAGTAACATTTTGGGTTGGTATTTCCAAGACACATTTACACTTAAAATGGCACAGTATTTTTCCTTATTTTATTAGTCATTATACTCCTCTCATTGTCCTTCTGAACTTTTTTTTTTCTAGAAGCTTCCTCAAAGGCAGCCAAATATGCAAGTTGCCTTTTATTTCTTAATTCCAAAAGGGAATATGGTAAGTGCCTGCTCTGCTCTTTATTAATGCATAGTTTACAGTGGAGATAATCCACATGATCCACAGAACAAAAACACCCACTTCATGCAGGTGTGTGGGCATGGCTGAGTTTCACTGTGCTGCCATAAATTTAACATAGGCCTTGAGATTTATTCACACTGGATAAATATGCAATCCTTCAAATGATTTTGCATCCAATATATCACTAATTTATAAACATAAATAAATAAACAAAAAGCTGGCACTTTCCTCTTGGTAGAATCTTTGAAAAGCCTTGGTACTTTCATTATTTATTTTGCTTAACAAGGGGAAAGTAATGCCTAGTATGCAGTTGTTAACACTTCCTATAAACCTCTAAAATATTTTTTTTTTCTCAGTGACAAGAAATCTTCACAGGTTTTTATGCAAAATCTCTAAGCAGCTATCCAAGATCTGCAGGTTTTTTCCTCCAGCATTCTTCCTCCTTCTGTTTGCTATTCTACTTGGCTCTACTCTTATGTGTTAGTGAGAGGTGCCATTCTAAACCAAAAAGTTTAATCAAAAGCATATAAATTTGCTGATGTGATGGTATATCAAATACAAAGGCTGCTAGAGTAGGCTTTAAAGAAAACCCACAACACTCTGTAACACCCTGCACTGGATGATGTGCATGCTTCATTATGGTATCTCAGGAAACAAATTCCCCATAACTTGTCATAATGACAAATTTAAAAATGGGGAAATAATAAGCAAAACAAACATGAGTAATAAAATCTTGTGTCCTGATTTGGCCTTCATGGTGCTGTCTCTGCACCTACTCCTGGTTACCTGCTGCTCTGGTTGTTTGCTCAGGTGTAGCAGTGTGTGGGCACAGGGAGACAACTCAGGACGTTGGCTACTTGTGGCTTTTTTTTCCACACGGATCTATGCCCTACCTAGTGAGCTCTCTCATAGCCAGAATATTAACCTTGGGTAAAGGCTGTTCAAACGTGACTTTATTGTTTCTGGGCAATGACTCCAAGCATTCAGGCCACACAATACCTGATCTATTAAGCACGGCTAGAGCTAGGTTTCTTTTGTGGAGTCATAACTGGCTTTACATCATGGCTGTACTCATGTTTGACTGTACCTACTAAGATCCCAAAACAAGGATTTCTCTCACCTCATTAGACCTGACCGTGTGCGTACACTGCACATGGGAAGAAGGAGAGACTGGTGATTGTCAGTAGCCGGTATTCCTTATCTCCTGATTCACAAAGCAGCACAGCATTCTTTGACACTGCTCTTTCTCACCTTCAAATGAAAGTGTTGGAAAGACAACTTCTACCCTTTCATTTTAATACATTTTAATCTTGTACTTTACTTTGCCACACTTATTTAGGCTTACTCCACAAGTTCTCCATTGATGTTATTAAAATGTCAGCATACAGTGATCGGGCTACTTTGAAGATTCTTCCTGAAAAAAAAATGGAGCAATTTTATCTCTATACATTTTATCATCTCATGCAGATTAAAAAAGCCTCTTCAAACAAATGCCCAATAGAACAGGTATCGTAAGAATGTATGTGGGCAGATAATTACGTTCATTTGTTGTCATTTTTATTATTGCCTTTTATTATTACTAAACTGTTGCCTATTGAAACAGACAAGTAATTTCCCCTTCACAAAAATGAAATAATCTTCATGTTAATACATTTCTAAAACAAAGGTACTCACAATACAAGAAATGTTGCAAGCAATGCATGATTGTGTTTTGGCTCACAACAGAAATGAGTACATGGAAGTCACAAGGAGTGCCTGCAAAACAGCAGGCCTTGGTGGGGTGCAGAACAACGTGTGGGAGCACATCAGACAGCTGGGAAAGGGTTTTTTGCATAAGATACATGTGTAGCAGTGTATAGGTTCATGACATTTTTTGTGACACTCCTCCATCACCTATTGTCTACAATTCTCCATTGCTATATCACATTTCTCATCAGAGTGAACTGCTTTTGAGTCTGGGCTTGTGCCTAGCTGATACATCTCAAAGGCATCTATGATACTACAGGGGTGTCATAAGTACATATTTTTAATCCTTTCTTCTTTCTAGCTGTACTCCCATTTCTGTTTATTAACTGCCACTCTTCAGAAATCCTGGTCTTGAAGATTTGCCACCTCCCTGTTTCTCTCTGGTGTTGTATGCTGCCTTCAATTCAAGCAACTAAATTAAGTGAGTGGCACCCAGCTTCTCTCTCAGGGTTTTCACCTGCTGCTTCTAGGCAGAAAAAAGAGCCGTTCTCCCCAGTCTGCAGCTGTGGGCTAATTATCTCTGGTCTGTCAGCAGAAAATTTAAAGAAATACACACTTTTACTCGTTTTGGTTTTTTTTTTTCTTTCAAGTAAACCACAGGGCAAGTGCTCTCCATGTAATTTTCAATTTAACACTACTGGCTTCAGAGCCTGTACATAATAGATGAATTTAGTTGGGCAGGTTATGATTCACCTAACTCTTCTCCCCAGGTGTTAGATGGAGAATTCATGCACCATTTGGGTCTTGCATTCCACAACAGAAGTCAGACACCTAAAATTTAGGTTTGAGCACTGCAATACCCACCAGTCTTTCTGCATCTGGGGCACAGAGACTCAGCTCTGCCTAAGGCTGCTTTCCCTTCCCCCACACCTTCAGACTGAGTTTTCTGCCCCACCTTAGCAAATAAATGAATGAAGGGCATTAAAGACACTGAGTCAGAGTCTCTTTCCCTCATTCAGATTCTAAATGTTTAAGATTATACCTCTGATTTTAGAGCAAATTCAGCCTCATTGTAGGGGAAATTCAGCCTAATTTCTGAGGATACAGAGTTTTTCCAAAAGCAGGACAAATTTGATAAGAACTTTAGATGTATTAACAAGATAAGAAGCTTATTATTCCTCTTCATAGTAGCAGGAAGGAATTAAAAAAGCAATTATTTCAATAGGTGACAGTTTCCTTTAATGACCCACTTAAATATGAAATTAATAAGGTCACCCAAAGTTTACACCTGTGTTATTTGAACACCACTAAAAGAAGCATATGGAGGAATGCTGAATTCTCAGTTGACCTAGCAGTAATTTTATTCATGCTGCCAGCGGGAATACACTGCTTATTAGTCAGTTTACTCATCCTTAATATTTTTTTGCATTAGTTTATAAATAGACATTTCTAGATTAAATCAATCATTTGTCAAAGATTTGATGGGTCAGCCATGTCCTTGTCAGAGAAACTGGTTAACACGGCATTTAGCAGCTAAAAATTGTCTCTGCTAATGGAAGAGAAATAGGAATCCATCCAAATCTCACGGAACTAATCCTAAAATAACAAGACAAACCACTGAGGCTTTCTTCTCTACCTTGTAGTGGAGAATTGAAAGCAGTTGTAGACACCTAAGAAACTGAAGCCCATGGAAAAGACATATGGCATAGGATCCATCATGTGACTGCCTGGATGGAAAAAAAAACGAAGACATCTGCAAATGTCATCTGTGAATCTTGACTGTTGGTGGGAACATCCTTTACCCAGAGTTAAGCTTTTTGAAGTGCAAGGCCTCAGCTGTTTCCTTGGCACTTCCTGCTGACATCCTTGTCTTTGATGCCAGCACCAGCTTTGCCTCTTTTAGCATAAAGTACTTGTCTTTAACATGAAGATAGATTTTTACCAAAATCTTAAATGATTTTTAACTCCTGCTCTGGTTCCCCCACAGTTTGTAATGTCATTTGGCTTAATAAATTTGGAGCTGTGGCTGTTACAAAGTGTCCCAAATGCTCCAGGGGGATGGTATTTTCTGCAGTTATTGTACCCCTTGCAAAAATTGTTCCTGCTGCCTGTAACCGTTTGGTATAAGCCTGCTTGTTCTGGCTCTTAATGGTAAAAGATGCACAAGTAATCTGATTTCATAGATATGTTTACAGCATTGTCCCTTTCTGCCTTCACTCTTCCTGAGAAAAAAGAGAAGGCCATTGATTTCCCATTTATTTTCCACTGTTCTGATTTTAAGCCCTTTGTAGTTACATGAACATCAGGAGGATCTAAAACCACACTGCTTAAAGAGTTAAGCAGGTTTTAAGCAGAGAAAATATGTGTCCAGACTTGTTGAAGCTTTTAAAATGCCATCTAAAAATCAGTGTAGAGGAGTCAGCACCGGCTCTGCCACTGAACATAGAAAGCAGTAGTTTGCAAAGAGCACTTTCTTGTTCAAGTACTCTGAAAGTGTATTTTAAAACATCTGGAGCTGTGAAAGCTGTTCGGCTGAGACTGTTTGTTACAGGAGGAGTCAGGGGATGGCAAGCAGCCATGGGATCAACAACATAACACCTGGTTTCTGACCTAAAGTGGCTAAGAAACTGAAGATCTCATCATTGGCAGCCACAGCTTCCCTGCAACATGATCTCTTCTCTGATATATTTGTGTAGTGCTCTTTTTAGGCCTCCTGTAGGCTTTCACTCCAGAAAAAAAAAAACCCTCTGAATTCTTTCTTTCCTTGTAGAAACTGGCAGAGAGACAAAAAGCAGAGTATGAAAGACAGTAAATGGATCTCAGCAGGAGGAGCCCTGTTCCCCTCATAATGACCAGCCAGTATGTCTGTTGCTCCAGTGCAGAAATTCAAGTTTTGTCTTTAAAATCACCAGGCAGCTTCTAGACCTCATGGATTCCCTAATTTTTCCTCCAGTTCCATATTACAGCATTCACACTTCCTGCTACAGGGGTCTAACTCTATCAAATGTTTCTCAGTCTTCCAGAAGGATTCCTTACAAGCACTGTGTGTTTTTTTCGGTCCTACGCACTTCCATACATTTTTTGGTATAGACGTGTACAAAGTCAGTGGGAATTAAGCCTGCGTAGGGCAGAGCTGAATGCAGCCCCAGATTTACTGTGTCATCCAGTATTTGTAACACAATAGCGTTTGTCAAAGTGCCAGTGCGAAGTGCATGTGGATTTCAAACAGCTGTAGTGCTGCCATATGCTGCCCTTTGGTTGAGCCATGACTTAAAGTTCAGCTTCCCATTTAGAGCAAAACTTGACAGATTCATCTTTTTTGGGTCTTCAGAAGCAGTCAGGCTCTTTGCTGTGCATTTTCTCATCTAAATCCACCTGATTGGCGCTGCTGACACCTCTCCCTGACATTGGACCCAGAGGGTGCCTTGATTTCTGAAAAAAGAAACCTCCTCGCAGAGTCCACTGTCCACCATTAGGGAAGTGTTTGGGATCTCAGCCCAAGCCAAAAGCTCAGAGGAGAGCACATTGTTGGTAAGACCCAATCTCCCACTTTAGGATGTGGTGAATCAGGACAATGTGAGGGTCAGAGGCCTCAAACAAGATTTAAAATGTGTAAATGGGCTTGCAGTCTCTTCTGAGACATGGCCATGCCCTCCATATTAAAGGGGACCTCCCTAAATGTCAGGTTTTGGGATAACCTTGATCCACCTCTCTTACTGAACAACAACAGGATAATGCCTCTGCCCGTGACTGGTGAGCAGTGTGGCAGCCTGACTCCCTGGACTGCTGGGTCATGAATTTTAGAGGCTTTTCTGAGCAATAGCTGTTCATCTACCAAAAGTGATAAAACTCGGACAGAAAATACCTGACAGGGCGCTAACCTGAAATCATATATCCATGACTCTGTTCTGAGTCATGCTAGCAGTATATTTCAACCTGGGACTCCTACATCCCTGGTGAATGACCTAAAACTGCGTGTTTTCAGAGGTCATGGAGGTGGTGACAGTCTGGCTGCTAGCAGGGACTTTTAGTATGTGGGAAAGGATACAGACTTAGCTCAGGGTGTGGTCTGTCTAAAAAAGATGGATTGAGAAATGAGGCAAATTGTTAGTACATGGGTGATTCAAGTGGTTTGTGAGGAAAAAAATGGATTAAGAGGCCTATTTGAAAAAGGAGGTTTATGCATCTGGTTGGAAGATACAACAACACAGCATTCAGAGAAATATTTCCCGTTAATGTATTATAAGGAAACATCCTGATTTTGCTACAGAGAAACATAGGTAGAAACCTCCTAAGTTTTGTAACTGCAGCCGAAAATATAATACTCTCTTTCTGGATAGGATACCTAACAGGTGCTGAGCAGTTTCAAATCCAACTGCTATTAATGCAAGCTTAAAGTGCTTTATCACCATCCAGGATGTTTTACAGGAGCAGTTTCCTAAAATGCTGTGGACACAGTAACTGGCCAGGATGGCATCCAAACTGTTTCTCATGCAGTTCCTCCTCAGCTTTTCTAAGGTTACACTATAGGAAAAAGCCATGCAAGTTTGACTAGTAAACTATATTTCCCTCTCTCTTTCTTTTCTAGGGACAAAGCAGAACTAAGGGAGAGGTCAAAGTACAGGAAAAAAAAAGTGTTTGGGCATGGAAAATTCACTAAATGGAAATAGATAGGGAAGCATGGGTACCATAAGAAAGAGAATGAGATGAATGAATTTTAACTTTTCTTTAAGGTAGAAATATGCTAACAAGTGATAGAACTAAGGAGTTGATTTCCCTGTCTCAGAAGAAAGAAATAGAGAGATTCAAAGGTGGAAAGCTAAAAACTAATCAAAGAAAACACTCTTTCATATGATGTGTGACTGAACTATAAAACTCACCTCCACAGAAAGCCACACAGGCCTGGAATTTACGGAAATTAGAAAAAAAATCAGAATTTCAACACCCATTAAGAGTGCTCAGAGTTCTGATTTTCACTGCCTTTAAAGAAAAATAACTTAGTACGCTTAATGACCACGTTTATCTTAGAATAGCTGGCAATGGATAGGATATTTCCAAGAACCAATATTTCAAAGGGATTTGGAAATGTTACAGAATGGGTCTTACATTTTATAGGCATTTAATTGCCACTTGATTCATGTCTGTCAGTTGGTTGGTAATCAGGGGCCAAATTCTTCAGGGCACTGAAATCAGTCAGCTGCATCAACGAGAAACTTCCCTTCATGCCTAAGAAATCATGTTTGGGTCAGCTGCTGCTCCTGGAGCCGGCAGTAATGTTAAGTGGAACCGTCAAATAGTGAGTAAGAAGTATAAACCTTCACAGATCTCTGCCTGTGACCCAGAAAGAGCCTCTCCAGAGACGCTGGTGCCGACCTCCGGGTCTGCAGAAGACACTGCCGTGACAGTCACAGCTGGTTATCCCTGCATCCGTGATTCTCACCACCCGTGAAGCTTCCAAGGGTTTAATTAAGGCGGATCCTCCTCATTGTTCCTTGCAAAGCACGTCTGGCAGAGCGGTGCAGCAGATGAGCTAAGGCATGCCAAAGGCCCCGGATCAGCTCCCACGTGCCTCCCTTATAGGCTCAGCCCACTTCCAAGAAATCTTTTGAATTCCAAGCGGTTGCTCTCACAGCCGTGCACAGAAAGCTGAATGACGGAGCCTCATCACTCGCAGCTTCAGTCCTGCGTCTGCCACACTCGCTGCCACGGTGAGAGCTGTGTGAAACTCCTGCCTTGTGCAACATGGAGCAGCTCTTCCCTTTGAGAATGAGGTATCAAAGTGCTGGGGAGTGAGACTTCGCCACCTCCTCTCCACCTCCCCGCGAAACAGCCCACAGTAATCCCTCCCTGATGGTGACTGAAAGAGAAAACAAAACCAGTTCATCTAACTTCCATCAGCAGTGATGGGGCCTTTCTGGAGCAAAGCATGTTGGTTTTTCAATCCATCAGTAGCGTGACACAGCTAAATTGCAATGGTAAGATATCTCTCAAAGAACTGGTGCAAAAATGAGTCTCCCAAGTCTCATCTGGATGCTTGTAAGCACCAGTCTATTAATGGTGTCCTGTGTAAAGAGGATGCTGTGGAAACATTGCAAGCAGCCAGCTACACAGGGAGACAAAAGTGTTGTATAACTTGATAAATATAGTTCTGATGCTATCTTTGAAATATTCAGGCTGAGTGAAAAATCCAAAGCAAAAACGTCTGCTGTTTTAAAACGCAGCAGTAGAAGGGAGTGGAGGGGAGCTGGCAGAAGGGATTTATGTCTCTTCTGCAGGAACAATGTCTTAGTATAAATCCCTTGTATTGTGTGTAATCACATAGGTTACACCTTTCGGTGGCCAAAGCATCCAGACTTCAGTTTTATCACTGTTTGTCATAAGAGACTGAAAGGACAAAGCTACGTAAAGAAGCTCCAAGCCGGCTGCCACCAGACTGGTGCGCTGACAGTAAAACCAACAGCACTTTCTGCTCCCCAGTTTTGAGCTGGCGTAAGGAAACAAAACAAAACAAAATATCGGTTATTGCCAAAAATCATTCTGTCTTTCAAATATGCTCACTCAGTTTTGAGCTGCACATCAATAGCTCCTTCTTAATTCTGCTCAAATGATGCTTTCCAAAGTGAACTACTTACACTTTTCTGAGAAGAAATTTTAACAGATTCAATAATTTTTCTTAAATTACAAGAAGCAAGACAAAGCAATCTGAGATATTTTTATCTTAATGTATTGATGAATGGAAGTGTAAAACCAAGCGGATTGAAATGAGCTGTATTTAAATTGTATTTAGGAATTTTACTGCATGCTATTTTCCTTCAGATGCAACTCAATAAATACAAAAGGAAGAGATAAAGCCATATAAAAATTCGAACTAAAGCTGATTGAAAAATAAGGGGCTTATAAGAAAACACACTCTTGGTACAGGGACGGTTCCTGTGTTCCATCAGAACCTTATTTTTTTCAGGAAATGCCATCACCAGCTGAAATCCAGAGACAGGCATATAAAAGGAGGAAAGCCTAGGGCAACATTTGAAAAAAAACTTTCAGGGTGAGTAACAAAAGCTCTGTCCAGAAATTAAACCTTATTTGGGAAGATACGAAGCCCCAGCGAGGGCTGGTGTGACGGGCAGGGCTGGTGTGATGAGCAGGTGATCAGGGCAGGGCATCTGGATGTGCAATAAACAGGCTGAAGGAAAGCAGCCAGCATTTACTCACCAGTGGAAATTCAAGAAAAGACCTAGAGACCCAGCCACATGAATCTCTACAGCTTGGGCACTGTTTTGAGGCCTGGAAAATTCGTATATGCTTTGTTGGTTATGTATGAAAACTTAATACATAATGAAGGAAAAAGTGTGAAGAAAAGGCAGCAGATGCATTATTTTTAACTCTTGCATCATCATTTGGATTTCCCCAAATCTTGAGATCTTTTAGAGTGACAAACAAAGGGCTCTTTTGGCCTCCTGGCCTCACATCCTCCCATACTCCTCATGGCAATGAAAGCTGAAGTGCTATTGATTCTGAACAATTACTAAATTATTCATGTGGTCATATGCTTCCAACAGCTGAGTTTAAAGACAGTCAAAATTAGGTATGTTGAACGAATTAAGAGATTTGGAAAGACTAGAAACATAGCATGTGGGCATGAACAGATAATGTAATAACATCGCACAGCTGACCTGCCTCTTATGCATATGGAATAGAATTGAATGCAGGAGTAGGAAGGAACAAGTTTAAATATTAAAGAGAGGACAAAAAGACTCATTAAAAAGTGAACAATTTTTATTACACATTTGCTAGTAATCCAACCTACTTTTAATGAACAGATACAGCAAATTGCTGACAATGTTCAATAAAATACAAAATACAATTTTTATGGCATTTGATAGCAGTCTTTTATAAAAGCAAGTCACTGTTGGTATGTTTCTGAGTACAATCTTCATAATATTCAGAACAACACTCTTATAAA
Source organism: Edolisoma coerulescens (assembly GCA_013397115.1). Taxonomy (NCBI): domain Eukaryota; kingdom Metazoa; phylum Chordata; class Aves; order Passeriformes; family Campephagidae; genus Edolisoma; species Edolisoma coerulescens. Next base: position 101,706 of record VWZW01002569.1, read on the forward strand.
GCATTTTCTCATAGCTAAGAGCTATAATAAAATCTGTATGAGTATTGCTTATGCGTGTGCAATTCTGAACTGTGGTAAGTAGGATCAGATATCAAACTGAACTATGCTAATTTATATCCACTGAAGGTCTGATCTAGAAGCAGCTATCCTCCCACCCTCAACGAATTCCCCATAATATTAATTCAATAATGCACTTCTTCAGCAGTCTAAGCACATGAAGGTCTGTCAATGCACTTATGAAAACACAAGTCCTATTCCAGGGGCTATGACAGCTGTGCACAAGGTTCTCTGCTTTTTGGAGTCTCCACAATCCTACAGCTATTCAATTCTTGCAGATCTTTGATGTCTTTTTCACAGGATCCCAGGCTGCAGAAAGCACTGAGTTCTAGCCTGGGTTCTCCACCCCATTTAGGCTCTGTCTCCTCTCTGTGTCCAGCAGAACAACTTGGCCTGATCTTCTCACCTACCTGAAACAACAGCCAATACTTATCAAATACTACGATTACTTGCCTTTCATCTGTCAACACTTTTGTTCTGCTTGCTGTTACATTTTTTCCACCAAAGCCTTTCCCGGAGCTGTGAAGACCCTGTTTTTCTACTCCACAGCTGCCACGTTGCTCTGATTTCTCCCTGGGTTTTGTCATTGCAGATCTCCCTGAGCCTCCTCCTCAGAAAGTCACTGCCCTCTCACACACTTTCCCTCTCTTGCCTCCTCCCTCTGTTCCACAGGCCTTCCTCCAGAAGCAGCCACCAGCAGCTCCACCTCCTCATCCTCACCGTGTGTGAGCAGGCTCTTGCCCCTCCTTCTCAAGAGGGTTTCCTATGGATTGCATTATGCCTTAATTACACATCAAAGTATTTGCATGAATCATGTGAAAGACGGGTATTATTTTGTTTCATAGACGATAGCTCAGTCAGCTGAATCCAGCACCATTTGGATTATGAATAGCACAATCATTAATACACTGTGGTATATGCTCCAACATTCATCTTTTTCCAAAACAAATATTACTTGATTTCTGGTCTGATGCTTCATATAATGACATACCAATTGTATAAGGAGTTTGTTTGGTGTTTTTAAATCCCGGGAATTTTCCCCACCAAAATTTGTATTGTGGCTGCGAAGATGGAGAGTGGCAGTTAGAAAGACTGAATTTTCATTGTCCTTTATTTTGCTAACCACTACAAAATTTTAAGCTTTTCTGCAAAAAGAAAATTTATGGTGCCCATAGAATCAAAACGAGTGTGTTGCTGACTGAGTGAGCATTTGATCAATGCATCACAGCAAAGCTAAAGAGACAGGCTGAAGAAGAGGTACAACGTTTTAAACCTAGGCAGTAACACTGTTATGCTTACTTTGTGAGGCACTATTTTATATAACAGATCCTAATTCCACTCTAGATGGATAACTACTGTGAATTATAATTTTATTTTCCACTTAGTGGAGCCTATTGACTTGGACTAGCTCTTGCCAGAGAACTGCTTTTGTAATAAAGGCAGTAAATTCTGATTTTGTGCTTGTTTGATAATTAAGAGTGAGGTGTCAGCAGCAGGACAAAATGAAAGTATTTTTTTTCCTCTGCAAGTTATAAAAGATGGGTTATGAGTCAATGACTTTATGCTGAGTGTCTAAGGCACATATGTTTTACTAAAATGAGTTCAGCAACTCAGTGGAGGTTCTGCTCTGTTTGGGAAGGTATGTGTGCAAGGCACTCCCGTTAACCAAGCGTCCTTGGCCCCAGGCATAAATATACAGATAGTTATTACACTGGCAACGATTTTTCCCTCCCAATGGAGACACAGTTTATAGCAACACTGATTTTCCCTTATTGCTAAGACAGTGGCAAAAATAGGTGTCCATGGGTCTCAGCATATGTGCTAGTTATAAATATATATAATAATATGTGTTTATTATACTTGGAAAAAAGAGGCACAGTAATGAAAATGCCATGTAAACTTGACACTATTGAAGTATTTGTTTATCAACATCTTCCAGTATTTACCAGGGATTAAAATAAAAACAATAGCCTTGGCCTTAACTAAGCTAGAGCCACAGCTCTAACAGATGGCTGTGCCAGACAGGCTTTCAGCATGGACCAGACCTGAGTACCTCGCAGCAGATAACGACGTAGGAGCCCTCATGACAACCCACAGATATCAGGAAGTGAAAGTCCCTGTGCTCAAGCAGGAAGCAGGGAGTGAAAACACAATCCAGCCGAGTATCTGTGTGCTTGCAGAACATAAGGCTATCTCCTCTGAAGTGACTTACAGACATAAATAGAGGATTAAGCCCAAGATTTACTGAGATGCCAGAGGATGCTCACATACATCACTCTTATGCCTTCTGCTGGACCAAGTCAGTCTCCCAAGGTCGTCTGCACCAGAACCAGGAGGAGAACTTAAGTGCCACTGTGTGACTTTCCCTTTAAGGCCAACTTCCAGCAGAGATTCTGTAAACTGGATCTCTAAAATGAGCTCCATCTGCAAGAAGTCATACTAGTCCAACCATCTCCCAGTCCAGGGGTTTCTGTACATGCTATTTCAGAGTACTTGTGCCATCGCAACACGCTAAGTGCCTTCGCCATACAGTCATTTTTCTCTGATTATTCAGAAAATAATAAATAATTTGACAAATGGGAATTGCATGACCCATACTACGAGTAGCTAACTGCCTTTCTTCAGTGAAATTTCTGTGGCTAACTGGCATCTGTTGTTAAAGTGACAAATGCGCATTTGCCCTCTGTAGACCTTCCCACCTGTTACTCCATGGATGATCATACCATTTCTGTGCTGCTAACGAACTGAAAGGTGCTTCACTTTCAGGGTGATTGGGCTTTGTCAGAAAATTAAGGTATTATTTATTAAATAAATTTGTAGTGAAAATCAGGGCAGCACAACCACAGATCTTGGATTAAGGCTTGTGCTACCTGCACATGTTGTCCCTCATTTCCCTTAAGCTGCAGTAAAGCAGGGACAGGACAATGCATGGCCCCACTAAAAGAACCATGAAGAGATGGCTTGGCTTTGCAGCACTTCCAATCCTTCATCATCCTCCCAATGTCTTCCGTCTCCTGATCCTTCTTGCTCAACCCTGTCACCCCAGGCTCAACACTTCCCCGCCTCTGGAGAAGCAGTGACAACAACAGTGCCCAGAAGGCTTCAAGTTATTTTTTTTCCTCTCATTCTGCCCACAGAGTAAGTCCACCCCATAATGTCTGGGAACTATTTATGTGGTTATACTTTCAACTCCAAGATCATCCAAGAAACCTGGCTACTGCATCTGACTGCAGTTCACTGACTTCCAAGGGCATAAAATGCCCAGGTGTTTTCTAAAATCTGCTGATATATGGAAGAGAGAATTTGAAAGAAGTAGGTTAACAGAAGCCAGCGTACTCTAAGGAGATTTCCTATAAACTGCTAGCAATCAGGTTGGAGAGAGGGGGGAGAGGAGGAAGGGAGAGATGGGAGGGAGGCAGGCAGGCAGGCAGGCAAGCTTGGTGACTTTCTTATTTATTCTCATCTTAAAAAAAAAAAAATTGCAAAACTAAAGAAGAAAATACTTAGAAGGCAAGGTTTCCATAGGAAAAAAATATTTTATTTTTTTAAGAACAAATTCAGTTTGAAACAGACGTGGAATGTGATTTTCATAATTTTCATTTTCTGGGAACTAATTGCAATGTGGAACTAAAGCAGATTTCAAACTTATTACCGGCTAGTTTTAATACAGAATGAAACAAACAAACAAACAAAACCAAAAAATAAAATTAAAAAAAAAGAAAAAGAAAGAAGGAATTATTTATAACTCAAGCATAATACTGTGTTACTTACAAACTGGACAAAGAAATTCTTAAATAAATATTCATGGTACACAATTTCAGCACAAATATGCGGCAATTTGGCAACCTTTTATATAATTTTTTCCTCAATACAGTGCAAAGGGGAATGACACTGCCTTTAAACAAGCTGTAGCTAAATACATTGCAAAATTCAAATTTTATACAAAACATCTTGCTCAGACTTTATAAAAAACCAACATTGCTCTATATACACAATCTGGTTAAGAAAAGCCTTTTTTGTCTTGTTTTCATGTGGGTTTTTTTTTATTATTTAAAAATGTGAATAAGGCTACTGTAACACCCCAAATCCATATACAGTAAATCTGAACCTATTTACAGCATCTTCACTTAGACATGATGGTGCAAATTCCAATTCAGGTGACTAGGGATGATCATACAAGCAAGGCATTTACAGTAACTTTTCAAAGCTGGACCAACGTCAAAGAAAGGAACAGTTGGTAGATTGTCATAATTCTGCACCAGACACAAAACAGACGCACAGTACATTTTCTTTTTTTCAATTGGTTGCAGGTTGCTCTTGAGCAATTCGTCTGATTTTTTTTTCACAGTTTAGTATGTAACTAGAATGTAGCCAACTGATGAAGTGTAGATATGATTTAATAAAAATAAGGATCAGTAAGCCCATCTTTTCCCTTCCTCCCCCTCCCCCAAAATAAAATCTTAATGACTTACAAGAGAACCTTGTATGGATGGATTCATAGAAAAGAAGGGTTGTTGAAAAGAATTACATATGTACTGTAGTTAGTCACCATGGTAACCTTCCACAGAACCATGGGTTGGATTTTTTTTTGTTTTTTGTTTCTCTCTTTTGGACCAACATCCCAACGTTATCTTCAGGTTCAGAAAACAAAGAGAGTGATCATTTCTATGACAGATTTTTTTCTTTTCTTTCTTTTTTTTTTTCTTTTTTTTTCTTTTTACACACATATGCTCACTGGAGGTCTGAGAACCCTAAAATGCTGTTGCTACATTTTCTTTCCAAATCAGAAAGCAAAGTGTTACCATAGTAACATGACTATGTTAGAAATGTCTATTTGCATAGCACATATAAAAGTAGAGTTTTTTTATTTCCTCCCCAGGGTGGGAGCTTCAGGGGAATAGCCATGCTAAAGAGAAAACTTTAACCTGAAACCCCCCTGTACGAACCTCAACAAAATCTACAGAACACATCAGCCTGTAAGGCAAGGGAAAACACAACACAGAAAATAAACGCTGGCACATCTTGTCGCTGTTAAATTTGCAATGCAGTAACACTGAATTCCTGATATTTTGGACCTTATATTTTCTACTTTTCTCTTACAAGATGCTTTGGAATTTTTATTTTGTTTAACTATGCTCCCACTGGTGGTTTTGGATGGCTGATTTTTTTTTCCAGAAGTAGTTTATTTAAAAAAAAAATGTGCGCATATGCATACATATATATGCATATGTATGCATATATAGAATGATATATGTGTGTATATACATAGACACACACACATATATATATATGTAAAATGATGACAAGTTAAGACTATGTAATTGCCGCAAATGAATTTCACATCTTCTGGTGTAGATTCTGTGCAATCTCAAAATATGTATTAGTAAAAAAAAACAAACCAAAAGTAAAGAATGAACAAAAGAAAAACTCTCACTTTATATCCCTTGTGTTCTATACACCTATTATAAATAAGACATATTTTCCTTCTCCATCTCAGTGTCATAATTTATTTTACTCTTATGGACTGCCAAATGTTTGCCATATGTGCTTTAACTTTGCAACAGAGCACCAATGAACTGCTGTGTCAGTCAGTACCTACACTCAACTGTGCAGGGACAGCACTACAATAAGCCAAAGTGCCAAAAGGGTCAGTAACAAAGAAATTCTGCCTTACTTTTAGAGATGAGCAAGGTTTTGTGGTTTGTTGTTATTTTTTTTTTCTCACAACTTTATCAGTGATAGAATTATAGCTCATTTGACCCATTGGCTTATAATCGTCTTGGTCACTTGGCTCTCTGTTGTTTTCCTAAATGCTTTCCCTGTGTTTAGTATAATGTGATAGTATAGCAGCTGAGTCTGCTTAAAAGTCATCCAAAGCAGACTACATTTTTGCTACAGCTTCAAAGCTGTGTATTTTATTGCCAGTACCACAACAGTCCTGCCCTAATATATCCTCAGCGGCCTGCTATCGTCTTGTCTTCTCCAGGTTTGTTCACTTACTAACAATACCCCTTTGTTCTACTGTATTGAAGGTACTATTTTTTTCTGCACACTGGTATTTGGTAACCATGAATTCCTTCAAATGCAGCCTTAATCCACTGCTCATGTTATTGTGTTTCCTACTTGCCTCTTAAAACTTAGCATACCAAAGTGCTGTGCTACCTAAATGCATTTTTTTTTTCTTCCCAGCTTCTATTTTTGAGGCAGCAATATTCAATTGCAACTTCAATCAGCCCTTCCCTCCACCACCCAGTCCTGCTCTTGACTTTGTTGACAGCCTAACTTTTTGGCTGGAAGGCTCCTTACTATCAAACACAATTTTTATAAATGCATTACCCATTCGAGTGAGGCTGCTGTAGCAGATGGATGGAGTGCGGATCTCCAAACATTAATGTTCCATTAGTGATTCAGGAGGTGGAGTGAAAGGAAATCTTATGTGAAGGATGGCAGAGCCCCGGATAACAGAAACAAATGGAACAGTGACGGACTAAAAGCAAGAGAACTTTAACAAGTCTTACTTAGACACCAAGGTCTGTGTGACAAATCCAGTACACACTGAGAGAGACACACAAAAGTCAGAAGATTGCATTTCAAGCTTGATATATCCTAGAGCACCTTCCCAGGATGCCTAGAGCTATTAACATCCACAGATTGCTCCATCTTCCCTTGGCTTTTGTACATGCCTGAACGCCCACAGCACATGGCTTTGAGGATGATGAATGTAACAAGAGTACAGCAATCAGAATGGGCATCTTCTACATAAAAGTCTTCCAGCTTTTAGTGAATACTTATTCACCGAGATAGGAATTCTACAGACTAGGTAAGCTGTCCAGCTCGCGTCGGTTCCTGGAGAAAGAGCTGTTGCCTTCTCCCCCCTGTGCTTAAGTCAATGCTAGTGCACAAGGCGTCATCACAAACCCCAACAGAAAGCATTTGACCAGTGAGTTTCCTCTATGACTCAACTGTACCACAGAGCTGGTTGTGTGTTTCTCAGACCTTGTAATAAATGTTTGCTGGACTCTGAGGAGGCATCTCTTGAACTATGTACACCGGATGTCCATAGTCGCCGCTGACCTTTTCATAGTGGGGGCAAAAGACACTGTCTGCAGTCCTTAGAGGAATGATAATGTCACTGGGCTCAGAACCATTGTTGTTGCCACTGCGTTTTGGGGTGGCTAACGTACTAAGTGACAGAGTTGTCGTGTGTTGAGGGGAATGCTTCCTGTGTCTTCTCCGGTACTTCAACAAAAGAACCACCAAAGTGATGATGATGACGATGAAAATGATGCACCCTGATGCAATCCCTGCAAATAAGGCCACCTCTGAACCCAGTATACTGGAATGCCCAGCCTTACTGCCATCTGTGCTAGATCCTGGAAAGAACGGAAATACAATAGACAAAAGTTATTGCCATCCTGTGACCCATTTACATTGCTTAAAAATGTGTAGAGTAAGCAAGACTGGAAGAATTAACTGACAGCTAAACTTTGACAAACCAATTACCCTGTTAGATAGCTAAATGCAAACAGCCGAAGTCAGCAATCAATATAAAACAAGACTTTGTGTCTGTTGGTCTCACTTTTGTGTTGCTCCCAAGCCACCCTGTTTCATACATCATCATCCATCAGCGGTGAGAACTGTCACTGACAAGGCAGCCTTTGATGCATACGGCATCTTTTAACAGATGCCAGCCAGCCCCAGGCACAAGAGAGGGGTGGGATAGGACTGGAAGGGAAAATAACACAGGGAAATGACAATTCTCAGAACAACTGGTACGGTTCAGTGCCACACTGTTCCCTCTGCTATTTTATCTTTCGCACATTGATTTAAGTTAAACCATCCTTAGTGCCTCTTTACATGGACTCCTCTTGCTTGGAAATGAAACTAAGGAGCTTGAGGCAGTGCGGGAGACAGGCAAAATGGGTACAGCATGTCTGTTAGTATTAACTTACATTTACTTAAAAGAAAACAATAATGCATTGGGATAACATGGGATATCCCAATAATGCATTGGGATAACAATGCATAACAAATGCATTTGGGAATCAGGAAAAGCTCACATGCTGAACAGCCTGTTGAGTATTTGCTGCCCACCATACCATCGTATTATCTTCCACAAAAATCACAGGAATGCTCACTTGACACTTTTTCACTTCAAGTTTGAACTATTTCCCTCTCTTGATGCTCACTCAATGGAAAATTGATACAGATGCTACATTCACATAATTGTTAACTCTTCCTACCAAAGCCTCTGCAGGGACCAGCTGAAGCCACTTACTATATCAAAGATTCATTAGCCCAGTAACTACTGACAGAGCTGCCAAGGAAAACTTGTGGCCTTTTTTGTGAACCCCAGAATCACCTGTCAGCGAAGTTTTGCTTTGTAGCATTACTAATTACCAAATTTTCTTCTGGACAGCTTGAGTTTTAAGAGATACGTTTTTTCTTGTTCACCCTACGAGTGAATGCATTCTGAAAATATTTGCTTGGAATCATCTATTTATTTTGTTCAGATAATTATTTAAAAAAAAAACAACCGTCTTTACATTTAGGAAAAGACCAGCCATCCATGTCTAGACTTTACATGGTCAGCTAAAAGATCAGGACATTAATTACAGATGCCTTGAAATAAACTTGATAAATGGCTGTTGAGAACCACTTGATAATGTATTATGCGGGAAGAGAAAGACAGAGACTCGTTCATCTGCCAGAGCACTAAACGTAAGTCAGCACTGACCACTGTAAAGCTGCTTAGCAAATGTCCTATCCAAAAATTTTCCTGTAAATGAGTGACATTGTCACAAGATGTAATTAACTTCTACAGCAGAGTGGAAGAGGGGAGAGAGCAGCTGTTGCCAAAATGTGCAGCTCCCAGATACTATCCACCCAAGCAATCAGAACCAGCTTTTGCTTCATCTCACGATGAAAACATTTGCTTTTCTGGCACTTTAATGGTAAAATAAAACACATTTGGGGACAAAGGAGGAGAAGACGTTCCAGGGCAAAGTCCCACCACACCTACCTGAGTGGTCCTTCACAAAAGGGCTGGTGGTGGAACTCTTCCCATTGGTGCCAGCTTCCTGCTCAGGGCGCTTGGTGGGATCCGTGTGCCGGGGCTGCCCTGCCGAGTTGGGATCTGGGGGAGAGAAAGACGACTCATGCAGCTTTGGCACTAGACGGTACGGAGCCTTACAAGCTGGCTCTAGGTACCTCGTGAGACACAAATGGTTTAACAGAAGAACCTTTATGCAAAGGACTGGGAGATATAAGAACGTAATTTTCCTTTTAAAGCAAAAAGGTTATATTAGTTATTTCAGGTTTAAATTGTGAGGCCATCTGCAGAAACTATAGGGTCTCCTCTGTAATTGGCAAGAAAAGCTTTGCAGATGACATTTCAGTTTAACTGAGGAAGTTGATTGACTACTAAACCAACTTCTACTTAGAAGAGTAATTCTTTCTTCCTGCACAATAGGTTATCTATATGTGAAAAGAGACAATGAACAAAAACCTCTCTGTAATCAGAATTCATAACAAGCAAACTATAGAAATATTAGCTTCCCTCTTTTCACGTATTTTAAATAATTTTGAGCAGCAGAGTTGTGCCTTTTGTTTTTAAAATAAAAATAAAAATGACTGAAACACACTACTCCCAGGTGACCTTTCCTTCTAGGGATCTCTCCAATGAAGAGATCTTATTACGCTAACCCTCCTTCTGTAGAAATCTGTCAGTAGCCGAGGAAAAGAAAATAGGCTTTGCTTTCAGACTATAAGGGGGGAATGACCACACTAGACTCGACTGGCTCTCTGCTCTACACTGCTAAAAGAAGCCTGAAAACTAAAAAGGACATTGAGACGGATCAAAGTGATTTCATGAAACAGCAGATGATCTTTACCTTGTCCAACTTTCATGAGGATCTTCATGGTTTTTGTCTGGCACACCCCTCCCTCCTGGTTATCCAGGCCCTCCAAAGACCCATTTGATGTTGCTGATTAAAAATAAAAGAAAAATAAATAAAAATAAAAATAAATAAAAATCAGGAAATCAACAGGCAAAGTGATGTGAACATGAGTGTCTGAAAGCAGGGATCTTTCGATCTACCAGGACCTGTTCTTGCTGCTCAGGCTGACCTATGGAAAGTTGTGAAATGTTGAAAGCCAAAGGAATGAATACACTGGTAAGCTGTATCATATATACAAATGGCGGAATGTGTTATCAAGGTTTCAAATTTACCCAGCAACCTTTTATTTTCCTATGCACAATTGACTGACTGACTGACTTGGACAAAAACACACCATCTTGCTAAAAAGGTGATGGAGTCAGCTGAAAAGGAAGCTCTGGCAGGCTCAGAGGAGAAAAGCACTGAAAAATCACCCTTTTTTTTCCCTCCCAACAATATCTTTATAATCACCATGTTACACCTGCTTCCTCTATTACAAATCTCCTGCTGGAAGAAGTGAACGCATACAAAAGACCCAGGTGAAAGCTAAGATTCTGAACTGATTGGAAAACCATTTAATATTTTAAAGTACAATCTCACTTTTCTCAGCATTGAGGAGCCTCTGCGGGGGTGGGTGGCAAAGGGGAATACGCTCAATTCTCACGGAAACCTTTTAGCTCATACAAACAACAGGGTGCTTTCCCCTGTGCTGATATTGTTCTTGCTTATCTAGGTGCCAGCTGGAGCCACGCGATCCGGGCGCCGGCTGACACTGCCGTGCGACGTGAGTGCGAAGCACCACTCCCTGGGAGAATCCACAACACTGAATCACGGCGAGTGGGTGCGCCGCTGCCGCCACAGCCAGCTGTTGGTTGCAAAACAGCTGCTGGAAAATGATTTGGCAGCTCCTTGGCAGCAGGCATCGCGGCCACCGCACTGCACTGGCCACTGGCCACTGGCCACCCAGAGCAGGGCACAACTGCCAGTGGTGGGCTCTGGATTCACTATGCAGGGAATGCACCGGGGGTTTTCATACCCTGGCTGTCCCGGGGATGGACATTTCACTGTCATTTCTTGGACCTGTTTATCCGAGGCCCAGAATGGACTTATGAGAGGGTGCATGCACAGGCACCAGCACTGGGCTACCAACTGGAGAAAAGAAATGGAAAATGGGATGTAAGGGAGCTCGCTGCTTGCCCCGACGGTGGTGAACAGCTTAAGCAGCACATGCCTCCCTCTGCCCCTCTCCTTTCAGCTTGTGGGCTTTACGCTCTTCAGGTCTTTGTTTTTAATTCTCGCTCCTTCTCTTTCACCTTCCTTGGGGATTTTCTTTCAAATGCAGTCTATGTATATTTCCTTTTTCCTTCACAATGTCTTCCTACCCCCATGGCAGTATTTTTCTTGCTCTAATCTTCTCTCTAGCTGTAAAGATATAAACCCCATACCGCTGAACCCTGCTTCCTAGCCTTTGATCTGCTTTTTGTTTTTGTTCCACTTCTGACTCTTTTGTGACCAACTCGAATTACAGCCACCATACAAACTTCCCAAACTGTGCTTTCTTTTCCTAAAATTTCCCTTCTCCTCATACATGGTCCCTCCCAGTTCCTCCTCTTGTTCCCTCCCCCCTGTAAAAACATGACAATAGCTGTACGGCAAAAAGACTTTTCAAAATACAAAAGAGCATGTTGAGTAATTTAAGATAAAAGCTGATCTGAAATGTGCCACTGCATTACTAGGCTTGGAAAATAATGGAGACATATAGTTTTGTTTTCTTTTGTTTTTTTCCAGAGGGAAAAAAAAATCAATACCAAGAACCCATCCTGGACATAAATCAAATGTGTCTTTGCTGAAAGTGTTTTTTATGATCTATTTGCCAATCTACCAGCACAAGGACACAGAGAAAAAAAGCAGTAAATAGAAATATCAAAGCTGAGCACCAACTGAACGTACAAATAATAAACACTGACTTTCTCTTGTGGTTTTTTGTTATTTGATTCTTTTTTTAATCGAGCTGAAGGGAATCACATCTCCTTAAACACCTTCTACTTGATTTTAATTGAATAGAATGCTGCTTCTTCTGAACATCAATGCCTTTTTATTCTTTAAAGGCCTATCCACTTAACCCACAGAGCAGGAGACCTCAACAGGATGCAGAGGACGCAGTCTGACCTCAGAAAGTAAGATGGCAAAAAAGAATGCAAAATTACTTCAAATACAGTCTCCAAATGAGAAGACCCAGATGTACAATGAGTCTGGTTGTCTGCCTACGCCAGCGCAATCTGCCTTGCTTGCTTGCTAAAAGAATGCTTTCATAGCTTTGATGTCAGATGAATGAATTTGCAGAAGTATTCACTTTTTCCACAGTTCTTCAAGGGATTTTAGGAAAACCTACGTTGTAGCTCGGAGTACACACTGCTACGTCCTGAGGAATAGGGAATTTTCAAAGAGGAGCATTTCAGTGACAAAGCAAAGTTTCCTTCTCAGCTTTTCTCCTGTAATTAAACTGACAATTACCCAAGGCCACTGGAGGAAATTATTTTTCAAAATTCATTAAGACTATCGAAATACAACCTTGCGTATCCCTAGTGTACCAGGAAGAAAGTGGGTAGCTTTAAACACATCGTTTCAAGCTTTGAAAAGCCGCAAGGAGAAAAAGAAGTAATCTGGGACAGCAGAGAAAAGAGTTTCATACTGCTAATGCCTCTTGACAGTGCAGTGTGCAGAAGTCAAACAAGGGAGCAAGTACAAAATATTCTTTAAACACTTGCTGCGGCCTTTCTATATTGATCTCCAAATGAAAATTACACCCACTGTCATGTTAGTTCCTCCACTGCACTCACACCTCTGCGGGAAAGTGACCCAGCACCTGCAGCTCTGCTCACACTGAGAGGATATTTAAAAAGAAAAAAAAAAAAAAAAATAATAAAGTGCCCCTGGTAGGAGTTTTGGATTTAAACACAACCATAACCCAAGTTTCTGGTGTCCAAAATGGAAATGTTACTCTCCAGTGTGTTTATATAATCAGATTTTAAACCTTCCATCCAATTTATTCTTATATAAATATATATAAAAACCAACAGGTTCTTTTTAAATATAGGTCTAAATATGGATATATTTTAAAGTCAATTACTTACACAAGCTACCATACAAAGCCCTCTAAGAAGACTAAATACTTAAATATTAACATTAATAAACATAACTAACGAGTAATATGAATTTACTCATATGAATTTCTCATTAGTAAGTTCTCAGGATCCCACACCTCATTTTGTATTAATACAGCAATACACAGGAACCTAGAAGTAAGTAAAATGTTGCTAAACAGGTAGCAAAATATTTTTAAATCTTCTGATGGTTAAATACGTCTGATTTTCTGAGACCTGTCCTGCTTCACTGATGTCAACTGCAAAACTAATAATTGCAGTCAAAACCACATGAAATTATTCAACAGTTTGTCCACACCTAAAAATAAACACATACAATTGTGCTAAAATCTCTACTAATTTTAAGACTTTCTAACAAAATTGTACTCTTATATGCCATCTTTACAGTAGTTTATCAGACACTGTCTGCATTCCTTGAATACAACAGCAGCTGCCATTTTACAAGGAATGAAAGTTTAGCTTCTCAACACTCAGAAAACACTTATCTGTTATGAAATTATGGTTAAGAGTCTTGCTAATACATACTTCAGAGAAGCTAGTATACATTTTCAGGTTCATAACACACTGCTTTAACATATCCTCCTCTGTACACAAGGGAGAAATTAAATTATTCAGACCAAAGAACTTCATTCAGATCTGCCTCCCCTTCTATGAAACACATGAATTGTATAAAAACAAACAAGACCCCCAACGAAACAAACAAAGAAATGAGCCAACAAAAAAGCCTGGAACTCATGTAAATCAACGTATAATGTTTTACATTTATTTGCTTTTAAAACTCCACAAGTGCTGTTTATTGTACGAAGTGCATTAGTCATAAATGCAGAAGCAGGGAGTCAGTGAGCATAGCAGAGTCAGCTGACAAGAATAGTTCCTGGCTATGATTCTTATACAGTCCCCATGGAGAGGAAGTAATATTACATTTTAATATGTCTTCATTTGATTGTTATTACTCTGCCTCCCAGGAGGCTATGCCACTGCATGGATCATGGCTGTTTTCAACCTATCAGGTTGGTAACATTGCTCTAATCAGACGGAGAATTAAGCTGCTGGGTTTGTGCCTGTATATAGCTTTTCATTCACAAAGAGATTAGAAATGAAGGCACAGTAACAAAAATTCAACTTCCTTCACTCCTAAAAACACACATTACAGAATGAAAAAATGCCACCACTATTACTTAAAACACCAGCAGACAAAGATCTCAGTCTCTTAATTCTGCTACAATTATTACCCACAGTTTCATGTTTTAGGATTATGAAAAACATTACCTATTCACAAATTAAATGCCATACGCTTTGAACCAACACAACTTTAAAACACATCTATTTCTAGAGCTTGAATAAGAAATGGACGACATAGCTGATGAGAGAAAGGATAATCATCTTATTTAATTTTCCTGTGAAAACTAAATGGACCTTAAACCACAGACTATAGGAATGAATGAGTGATGTCAACTGACGGGCAAGGGCAAAATTGATTTTGTCCCTCCTTAGTGTGCTGGACAATAAAAGTCATTTGGCAATATATTAAAGACACATCATTGATGAGGTCATGAAGAAATAATTGCTGCTGATGTGGATCTGTTAATAGCAAATTGAGAATTACAAGTTTTCTAGGGGCAGATCAGTACTATCTAATAGCAGTGATTTTCATAGTTTTTATTCATTAAATACTGCTTGAATACTGCATCAGAAAATAGATTTCTCCAAATCAGAATAAAATAAAATCAAATAACACTACCCATTTCCACTTTTCCCCTGCTCTGCTTAGAAACAGAATGAAAAATTTAGCAGCAAAAATCCACACAAGCTTTAGATCCAACAATAGTAAGAAGTTATTCTTAAAGCAAAGCTTTACTTGATCTCACGTGCACTTTCAGGATTACTAAATGCATGTAAAGTTTTTGAGGGTTTTTTATTTTATCAAGCAATAGAACACTATTTTGGCCAGGCATCGCTGTTTGTGCTCTGACTGCTTTCATCTGCTTTTGGTCCTTTTAATGATCCTCTTAGTAAAGCACTGAATAAATAATTCTTCTTTTCCATAAATTTTGATAATTAATGGGAGAGGTTTAAGAACACCAGAAATCACACACTGCAAAACCACAAATCACTGATCACAACAGGGAGGTTGTTTCTAAACCAGCCATGGACAAAAGAATAAGGCAGGTGAGGTAATAGACAGTTTTAATTAAATGAAATGAAATTCTGCCCCCCAGTAACAATGCCAGATCTGCATGAAGATCTGAAGCAACTAAAAAAAATTGTTCAGGCCACTCACCAAAGAACAGGTAGTTTGGCACACATTACGCTGGGTGAGGTGAAGAATGTTTAGAGAGAAGAGAAGAGAAATATGCTAATTTCAAATACTAGCAACTAATGGTTTGCCTTTTCTTGTAGTGACAGAAAGTAAGATTGACACTGAAACCTTCACTTTTAAAAAAAATTTAATTGTCTTCTGAAATTTAACCATCAGCAGTCCCAAACTTGGACCGCAAGTGCTAAAAATTAAATGCATTACAAATAGTTGAATGGAGTGTTGTTATGTGTTGACTGTGTTTTTACCAACAGACAATAAAATCATAACTTTCTACTGATCTTGTAGAGACAAAGAAATGATCCTAAAAAAAACCCCAAAAAACCCCAAACCTGCTGAATTTGCTCAATTAACACAACTTAGGACACCAAGACTATAATGAAAAACGTATAAAAACAGCTTACCAATAATTTTGCTTTTTTCTAACATGTCTGTTTTTTTATTTGCCCTACTTGCAAAGTCAAGGTGGCAGCAGAATTCTGAGGAGTTTCTCAACCTAAAAACCATTCAGAAACTCTCCACACATTGTTTCAAATAAGGATAGATTTTTTTTCCTTAAACTAAGGCTTAGGGAGTGTTCATAAATACTCTTGATGCCAGCCTTTTTTCCCCTCTATCCACACATGAGGCAGAAATTCAGTGTGAGGGAAAGGACAAGAATTCTCTATTCTTCTTTTTCACTTTAAATTCTTGTTTTTTAAATTAAGCCCTATACTGCATGTCTCAGGATTTATATCTAAACAGGATCCACAAATTCTATTCTGCACAGCAAGTAAGCAGCAATGCCCTCTCCAGTCAAGCTAAAACCCAAACAAAATAAAGTGGAATAAAGAACAGGCCTCTTCTTGCCAGGAAGAAGCAAAGGCTCTGCAGTGAAACTTCATGATTCACTTTTCTAACCACTGCTCTAAAATGTATCTTGTCCAACTGTGAATAGCGTGACTCGTGGTACTTAGATGGGACTCATGATACAAGGATAATTCCCCATAAAAGTCTCCACTTGTATTCATATGCTAAGAGAGGGACAGATTCTATTACTGTTTCAATGTTTTTTTGAGGGTGCAATGTGGAGGATGCAATCAAGACAGAGCAAATCAATTCTGTACTGTAATATACTTTGGTATATACCAGCTGTACGATTCCAGGGACATCCCTGGAAATCCGCAGACTCTCCGTCCCACATCTCATGTCATCCAACAGCACGAAGTGGGGAGAGAGTTGTTAAGTTGCCTACATTCAGAATGATTTTATTAATTCCAGGGAGGCAAGGCACCATATAAGAAAAAAAACCGTGGTAAATAAAAAGCCATTTATGTCAACAAAGTCTTTCCATAAAGGGAAAAACAGACAGTGAGAGAGTTGGAAAATATCAAAAAAGCTGTGAATTCTGACTGTTTACTGCTGCCTATCATTTTAAAAAACACCACCACTTTCTCACTGGGTTAAGGAATACCACAGCTGAAGCGTACTGAACAGTAAACTATTTGCTGAATTATTATCCATTACTGAAGGTCACAGGTTCCACCCACCCACAACAAAATCCTACTTGCTTCACTGCTGTCAAGTGCCCCTTTACAAAATTCCCTTGGAATGATTTAGAGATTATATAAAAACAAACCAGAAAAGCATCTCAATACTGTATCACTATGAGCAACAATTTGAGTCCTTCATTACAGCTAAGCATTTCTAAAAGAATTTCAGTTCTATATTTCACATACTCTGAGAAATGTTGTCAGATAATGATCCACTGCACACACGGTTGCTTCCAGTTTACATAAACAAATTATATATTTGTGAGTGCTGAAGTAACTGTGGCAGATGTAAGCCCACTAATTATGATGTATTTAGCGTATATCCAAAAGTATGCATCTAAAACAGATTACTAGTTAGTTGACTTCACCATTCACAACAGGTATTTTACGCAAGTTTATCCTTTCACGCAGCACGCTACTGACAAAAGCCTCTCATGGATGGGGAGAAATGTCTCCCACTACCACAGCAAGCTTTGCTTAACAGTTCAGCTGAACAGAACTAATAGAATTTGTTAGCATTCGAGTTACACTGATTGTTGGTAATGACAAGAGGGCTAGAGGGAAACAAAAGCAGAAGCTTTAACATTAAATGAAGACCCACTTTCTGTATCACACAAATTCAACTTCACTCTTCAAGAATGTTCACCTGCCTTGAAAACCTCTCTGTTTTTTGTCTGTGGCACTTGGATAAGAAAGGGTTACAGTGAAAGTTCGTATTAAATAAATAACAAACCTCTTGCTCATTCTACTGTCACTAATTGCATGCAATGATATTAATGACCCAGTAATTGCTATACGAGTAGCACTGAAGTGGAAAACATCATTTTGAGGCAGAGTTCATCTCTAGGTGGTAGGACTTCACCAGTGACTGAGTTAATGCCTAGTGACAGTTTAGAATATAACACTAGAGATGAGAAAATGTGCCAGTCTCATGGCTATAACAGTTTAGAGGGACATGATGTTATTTGCTTTGACCACACAGAGTCTAGGAGTAACCCCAATAAAGTGCCACAGTCAGACTTTGCCCTGTAGATGAACCTCATTCCTTTCAGGGGAGATGCTCTGTACTGTAACAATCTAGAGCAATTTTCCACATGTTTGCTTCAATAAAAGAATACCTTCATCTCCTGCTTTTACATGTAGCACAACAAAAGTGTGCTTTATTGCAAAACACAAAAAGCTATTTACATCATCTAACTATCCTTCAGCAACACAGAGTTTGGCACCTTAGTACTGAGATCAATTATGATACTATTGGATGACTGTACACTTGGCAAAGATGATCAGAAGTTAAGCACTGTTTTGACTGCAGTATGCTTATGTTTGTGTTTAGAGCTGTAAAATACCCACAAAGTAAACCTTAATGAAGGAACATTGCAGAAATGAAGCAATCTGAATTTCCACAGTTCTACAGGCCTCCTGTTCAAATACTTGCCTTCAAGAAATTAAGAGGTTTAGCTTCTTCGGAAATTATCACGTAGGCACATCTTGGTTCATTTTATGAAACTCCAGTGGGATATGTTAATCCGCTAATGTTTGGAATTTTGAAAAGTCACAACTAGACAAGCGAACTAATACTTTTAATACTTATATTCATAGAGATTTTAAAAGTTCACTGGTGTTTTAACAGTATAACATTATTCAGTTGGGTTTTTTTTCCCTTTTGCAATGTGAATTATTTTGTTAATGTCTTGGTTCTGCTACCAAATCTGCTGTGGCAGCCTCTGGATGGCATGTGGAATCAAGTTTCAGCACAGGCTGGGGCCAAACACATGGAAAGCAGCTCTGCAAAAAGGCCCTGAGGGTCCTGGTGGATACTAAGTTGACCATGAGGCAGCAAAGTGCCCTCGTGGCAAAGAGGGCAAACAGCTCTTGGGCTCGATCTGTCACAGCAGTGGCCACCGGTTTGGAGAGGTGATCCTTCCACACCACTCTGCACTGGTGAGGCCACACCTGCAGTGCTGGGTGCAGTCACAGGCTCCCCAATAAAAGACAGATACGGACTTACAAGAGCAAGTCCAGTAAACGCTCATGGAGATGATGAAGGAACTGGAGCACCTCTATAGAAGGTGGGGCTTTACCCTTGGGGATACTCAAAACTCAGCTGGACACAGTTCTGGGCAGCTGCCTGCAGGTGGGCCTGCTTGAGCAAAGGTCTGAGCAGGGGACTAGATGAGCTCCAGAGGTGCCATCCAAACCAAACCACTCCGGGATTCTGCAATTAGCTGTGCTGTTGTGGTCTAACACATTTATGTGGTAACATGAAATCCCTGAAAAACAAATAATTTTAAGTTTTCCTGGCAGGATCAGGATTCAGAATTCTGTTTCTCTCACAGCAGCCCAGTAAGCACATAAGGACTACTCTGTTGCTGCGGTTTAGTGATTTTTGGTGTCTCCATCTACTGAACAGAAAACAGATAAATCATGCTAACAAAGATCCGAACATGCTTTTAAAAACCAGTGTTATCAGCTTAATATGGACTCTTCTCCAAGAACAGCTAAGACTACCTTAAGCCTAATCCTGCTTTTATTCCCAGAAATATATGCATGATTTCCTTGGGACTGAAAAAAAGAAACTGGAAGACTGCCCATTAGGGCTTAGTTTTATAGTCTGATTTATCAGAAATAAATCCTGAAATATTCTTCGTCCAAGGTTTCCAGGATTGACTGAAGCCAGGAAAGAAAATCCAAACTGACATTTAACCCTGGTTTTCAGCCATTCCAGCCTTTTGTTTTAGCTAATGCAGTGCTCAGACAAAAGTACACTTCCCTCCATTCTAGCAATGGAAAGACTTTAATGAGGCAAACAATTTCAAGTCTTTAAAATGAGTTTCATTAAAGCCTTTATAAATCCTCATGCAGCTCCTCATCTTTTATTTCAGGACTTAAAATAATGCAATATGTAACACATATGATACAAGCAACTGTATAAAGTAAAGACTAATCATCCCACTTGATGAGCTAAATTACCATCACTGAACTTACATAAAAATAAAAGTTATGTGTTTCAGTGTGGTAGTGCACTCTCAAGTTTCAGTTTAGACAGATACTTTCTTCATGCTTTCCTCATAGGATGGCATGTCTTTCCAATACACACCGCCTTGATTTAAACAGTTACTCATAGCCCAAATAAAAGGATGAAATACACACTCAACGCAATCTTCTTCTGCATGTAGTCCTGTTAAGGATGTTTATGCAAATCTAAGAACATACACATTCTGGAGAAGATCAGTGTTTAAGCTTTTTATTGCAAAGCGCTACAAATACTAAGAGAGAATACTGTATCTTTCTTTGAGAATGAATTATATTTCCCGTATTTATAAACTGTTTCTGAGGAACTATAAAAGCGAGATATAAAAATAATGACTAAAACTATTAAACAGCTTCCTATAAAATTTCAAAACCTATTCAATTCATGCGTATTTTCTGAATAATTTTTTCTTCCAGTCTGAACAATTAATTCTTCATTTTTCATTTGATTCCATATATATTTGGAATATTTGCAGGGGTGCGGGGGAAGATAACTGTATTTTTTTCACAACATGCCATCAATTAACAAACTGAGCATTCCTATCTTTCATTTCCTTCCCTTAGGAATAGAGACATAATAACAGATTTCCTGCTGAACTATCTCTGTCTACTTTAAAGGAGATAAACGATTGGTTTGCCTAGGTAATGGCACCGAATATGAACAAAGTCCATCAATATAAAATAGCCTTATTCTCTTACAAGACCTGTGTGGTCTGGGACAAAACCCCAAAGGACCATGACTCCATTAATCCTGCAGGTCTTAGACTCTGTTAGAAATCTGAAGCTGCACAGTGATTTTTCTCTCTAATAATATTATTTGTATAAGCTGTATTTATATTTCATTCAACAAGAGCTAAGTGGTATTGCTGATACATCCTTTAAAAGACTCTTCAGCAAAGTCAAAGACTGACCTCTGGATATAATTTTACACTAAGGAGAAATTATTTACCTAATTTTCTGAGGAAGAAGGAGGAGAAAGTTAAGAAAAAAAAGTGATCTTTGTACAAATGGAATCAGAGTGACTATTATTGTACTGGCTTTCATTAACACCATCACCACCACCACAACAACAAAAAAAAGTAACAGTGGATTTCTGGACCACAGAGCCTTTAATAAACACCAGGAAAAACATCTTTGTTGCAAAAATGAAGAATTGAATTTGTGATACAGTATTTGTTCCCATTTTGGCTAGTTTGGCATTAACAAAGGAAAACCTGTTTACTGTTTCCTTTTGGGCAGCTTTCATTAGGTGATTTGGTGGTTGCAGGGGGCTGCAGGCTGAAATCCGCCTCAGAACCTTTTCAGAATGCCTAGCCAGACAGACTAGCCAGCGCTTAAACTGGTCAGAATACTGAAATAACATTTTAATGTAAATCTATTTGGCCACGCAAAGAGATTTATTCTTCCCAGCTGGGCCATATTTCAGGGCACAATCTATATTGTCCTTTAATATATTCTTCCTCAGACAGTTATTGCCCTTTAATTGTAACAGAATGACAAAGTAAAAACATAAAAAGCCTTGTGATTTTTTTCAAACACAGCTAATGCTAAAGTTTCAGAATGACTGTTTTGATTTTAAAAGCCACAGTACTATTGAAGCAGTTATCCAAAATATAGTGCTACTAGCCAGTATAAACCTTTAAATCAGTCAGGGATCAAATATATATAAATATATGTTTTTTAATTTAAGCCAGAAGCCAATTATGTAAGTGGATCGCTTGAAAAAAAGTTGACAAAAAAACATTTAAGGAAAGCTGCATATTCAATTTTGCCAACGTCAAAGCCAATGAGCAACATTAGCTCAGCAAGCTTGGCTAATGAGGTCCAGGCAGAGCAAGCCTTACAGAGGAATCTTTCAGAGAACCATTCTGTAGCCCCTTCCCAAGTCCCAAGTCACTCTGTTACAAATTTGGAACAGGTGAAGATTTCATTGCAGGTGCCTTATTTTTTAATGTTGATGATGTCAGCCCATGAACTCCACTTACGCAAAAGAAGAGATGGCGTGAAATATGTGCTTGCTTGGCCAAACTACCTAAGGAGCTTGACAGTGGCTTGGAGGCAAGCGGCACTACTCCCTTCCCTCTGGCACTACTCCCTTCCCTCTGGCATAGCTTCCCACAGGCTTCCCCCAGTGCTCCCTCAGCACAAACCCAGTATCACCAGGCTCTCTATGCCCTCCGATTAAGGCCAAGTATACTGGGAAGGGCTCAGGACGATTCCTGCTCATCTAAAGTAAACATCTTTGGTATATTATATGCACTTGAACTATGCTAACATGTCTCTCTCACAAACAAGAAGAATCTGCATCTGAGAGAGGTACTGAAGCAGCGACACCACGACCCAAGTACTTGCAGATCAAGTACTGAGTATCTCCTCAGTATTGAGAAGATACTCATTGCTTGTTCTGAGCAATTCACAACAGCAGAAAATCATACTTTATTCCCTAACCATGCAAAGACATAAAAAGACTTTTTAATGCAAACATCAGAGTTGCAAATCTTCACACTATTCTGCCCAAGTTTGCCCTTCACAGAGATATTTATGTTGGTGGGCATGATGCATCTTCCTTCATGCATCTGATTAAGGATTTCCTTAGAGACTTATGGTATGTTAGCTAAATGGTCACATATTTTAGGATAATCAAACATTTATACTTCTGAGATCTCAAGTACATTTGACCTTCTCCAGTTCTGCTGAAAAGAAATCAGGTAACTGTAGGAAAATGAATCTATTCATTTCCGAGGAACGAAAAATTGATGATAGCAAAGAAGAGAAAAGCAAGGACACTCTGTTACATCATTTATTCACTTTCACAATACCATTCGGTATCGTCTTTCCAATTGCTGCTGTTCACAGAATTAACTCTTTGGATACTGATACTCATACAGAGGAATATCTTGCCAAGAAACGGGTTACATTTTTTTTTATTTATTAAAGTACCACTAAATGTGAAAACAGATACGAGAAACTTACCTACGCTTTTACTTTTTACTAAAAAGGGAATTGTGGAATGGGAAGATTTTATATGCTTAGGCTTAGGGAAGCATTGAATGGAAAAGATCTCCTTCTGCTATACCGATCAAGAATACATCTGGATGATATAAAAATTACGGCTTGAAGAATTCCTGTGCAATCACATGTCTCTGAAGGGCTCAGGAAGCTCCTTCATCCTGTGTTGCAATTCCTCATCCCAAAATGACTAACCCCCTTAATAAGAATAGAGATTTTACTGTTTAATACAGTTCCACAAACCACATACTATTACCTTAGAAAAACAAACTCTGTTTTCAAATAATGGCAAGATGATAAAGGTACATGACGATGCACAAAACATTTAAAAGGCTGACAACAGCCTGCCAGCATAAACAGCATGAGATTAGGCTGTAGGTGCAGCCACAGCAAGCACTGCAAAGATGCTGAGCTCAGGAAGCTCTTGTGTTAGGTTTGTTTGATGCCACTTAGTTGAGGGAATGCAAGATCCTAAAATACATCAAAATCAAAAGCTGGCACATAAAATGCATCATTGCCTTCATTTCACAGCTTTTCCACCCCCGCTAAAAAACACAACAAAACAAGAAAANTACAAGTCTGTGAATAGGGATGTATGCAAACAATTTAAAGCCTGATTTGCGTACATGACTAAGATGCGTTTTATTAGTTATAAAAATGACAGCAAATGTCCTGACTACCAGAACTTGCATTGACAAGGCTGTGTCATGAGCTTTTGAATACAAACTGTTAAAACCCTATCTAGCTCCAGTACTCTCTAAAATGGAGTCCTAGCTGAGCACTGGCTTAGTTTTCTATCCCTCTTACTGCTTCTGAGACCAACATCACTGAGTTTATTGTTTTCTCCTCGAATGACAGGAAAGTGAGGGTTTTAGCTTCAGGATGGCTGGATTTTCAAGTGTGGGGTGCTTTTTTGTCCAGTCCATTAAAATGTATGGGTACCCTTGCTGAAGCTCAGTCAGTATGCTAGCAATGGAGTGGTAAGTTAGCCATTTGTTTATGCCACAATGAGTAGGAAAAGTAATACCCTGAGGCACTCCAGTATTACTACTAGGCCAGTGTGATTTTTGAGGCATTAGACTGAAGGCTGAGTAAGTTCTTTCAACCAAGTTATGCTGTAATCTTCCAGGAAATGCAACGTCTATTATGTCTTATTGCTATAATGAAATAATTATACAAAACTAATGAAAATGAGACGTACTTAATAATTCTCTGGGTAAATCCATGACATAGATATGACAGAACTGACAGTGTATCAGAAAGCTCCATTTGTGCCCATAATTTTCAGGTAGTAATTTTAACAGTGCCATTTGTTCCACTACAGTTGGTCTTCTGTGGATGTTTTTAAAAGCAGCACTAAATAACGAGCACATTTCCTCATTTAAGCCAAATATTTGAGCATGGTCATTTTTATGCTACACATTTTCACTGGACTTACAGATAACTATCTCTCAACATGTAATTTCGTCGCTTTCACCCTTGTAAATATCTCACTGGATTTCAGTGGGAAGTTTGTCAAAGTTAATATTGTTTAAGTGGGATCACATTTTTACATACCCCCTGGCTAAAACAGAGAAAGTGCCTATTTTAAGCAATCTTTAAAACCAAAAAATTGTAGTTTGTATCTCCTGTAACTCTTACTCAGTAATTTCTAAAATAAGTAATTAGTATTAATAATGCAGTGAATTCTTACTTAAGTTTCTGTGACATACAACCTATTTCATACATTACCATGTACCATTATGGATATAACTGGGAAGTGAGCATTAATTTATACTGAATGAATTTCCATTTGGATTTTAAAAGTACTTGATCAGAGCACTTTTTAAATTGCCAATATTTAAAATCAGAAATTAAGAAAGAATTACACCGGCAGACATTACATGAAACAGTTATCAATCCTCCAGTTTTCAAGGAGGTGGCAGAAATGTGTTTGGGGGCTAATTTTTTAGCAGGACCTGTTGTGACAAGACATGGGTTAATGGTCTCAAACTAAAAGAAGACAGATTTAGATCAGATATAGTGAATAATTTTTTTACAATGAGCGTTGCGAGACACTGGAACAGGTTGCCTAGAGGGGTGGTAGATGCTCTATACCTGGGAACAGAGCTCTGAGCAACCTGATCTAGTTGAGGCTGTCCCAGCACATTGAATGGGGCTTGGACTAGATGACCTTTAAAGGTCCCTTACAACCCAATTTATTCTGTGATTTTGTGAAATAAGACACACAAGTATCTAACTTTCTTGTAACTGCAGAAAAGCCAAGTATTTGCAGAATTTGTTCCGTCACCTAATAACTGCAGATACTTGCTCAAGACTTCAAAAGTGCCCATGGGGCTAAATGAGATCCACAGGGCATAGTATTACAATGACAAAACCTAAACTAATGTAAATTGTTGTTGTACTGCTGAGGTCTCAGCTTATGCTAACTCCTGATTCACATCATTAACTTTACACATCATAATTTGAATCACTGAACACAGTAGCTACCTCCAGACTTGCTTTCAGCCATAAATCCCTGATCAGAAACTCACACAAAGTTTGTATTGCTGCACAGAGGCCTGTGCCATGCACATTTGTTTTGCAAGCCAGGACCATGAAAAAGGATGAAATTCAAGACCTTGCTCATCTAGGTTTTACACAAGAACTCTCCTAGCTACTGTATGGACATAGTAGGTATGTTTTGAGGAAAAGGCATGTTCAATTACCCTTACCAGTAACCCTTGTGAGGAAACTACACTGACAAAATTGGCACCAAAGTGGTCAAAAGATGCATCCTGTGAGAGTCCCTGGACCACTTCAAGCAATGGCTAGCCACATCACATAGGATGCCTCATCTCAGAACAGCTGGGTCATTGTACTCCTACACCTGGCATCAGAGAACCCACGGACAAGGCCAATAGCATGGCACATCACCAGGGCTGTGAGCAGGAAACGTGTCACAGTTCAGCTGCACACAACTTCTCATGTAAAGACAGGACACAATACTGTGCACAAAAAAAAAGAAGCCTTTTACAGGCACAGAAGTACAATCTAACATGGTTTACACAAACCAAGGAAAAAAGAGACAGAGATCCTTTGGAAATCAGGAATAATATTAAAAATATGCTGGCAAGAAATTATTTTCAGATAGAAAAATACAAACCCATTCATATTCCTCTTGGTTTGCTTATAATGTACAAGACAGCATACAAAATAATGAACAATTATATTTAAAAGAATGAACAGGTGAAATTTTGAACTTACATATGACGTAATAATCTTTGTTCTTCTGAAATTCCAGGCCCCAGAGATTAGGACTGAACTCTTGAAACTTGATGGTAAACTTAACATCTTGATCTGGCTTGGCACAGTTAAGTAGAGGTGTATTGTCCTTTTTAATAGCACAGCTATCTGCTTGGTCTTTATCAACCATGTAGACCTTATAATATTCATATTGGCCAATAGTTTTAGAGTCCACCTTTGGGCATATAATATCCAGTTTGTCTCCTATTTGTGGATATAGTACCAATCCTTGTCCAGGAAGGAATCTAAAAGGAAGGAAAAAAAAGGGGGGATGGGGGAAGAGAAGAAGAGGTAAAATGTGAGACACTTGATAAAATCTCATGCAGAAAAGTAGCAACTGCAGTGAACAGACAGGAATAAACACAGTTTCCAAAACCAAAATGACACACTGAGCAAACCAAATCTTAATAGTTTGGGCTTGATTCAATATCAACAAGATGTTTATTTACATCTTGGAAATTATAGATGGATTGAGCCTTATAGTCCTTATCCCAGTTTTGGGCACTCTAGAAGATTTTACATCTTTCTCTGGCAGGCACTGCTGTTTCTTCCACTGCATTCAGCCATGCAGAGAAGCTAATACAATAGCTGGTGGGCTATGATCCTGTTTTTCTGTTTTGCTAATATTTCTACTATTCCTGCACATATTTTGCTAA
This sequence comes from Edolisoma coerulescens, assembly GCA_013397115.1. Taxonomy (NCBI): domain Eukaryota; kingdom Metazoa; phylum Chordata; class Aves; order Passeriformes; family Campephagidae; genus Edolisoma; species Edolisoma coerulescens. The sequence goes on from VWZW01002569.1 coordinate 128,694, forward strand.
TTTTGGACATGGGAGAATGACAAAAATAATATTTCAATCCCCTTGAACAGCCATGTGGGACAGGAAAAAACTTAAGACTTTTAAGAATATATTAAGATGCTGATTGATATTACCAGTGTAACACAAAGGAACATCAGTCACTCACCAGGACCATGCTTACAGACCTGGGATGGACAGAGATTTACCTGATCCATGGACCACACATGCTTCTGGGAAAACACTTACATCCAAGACAGCATGACCTCTCCACTACAATGATTTCACTTCATAAATTCCACCATTACTGTCACTATTTTAGCTCTTTTTTGACTTTTTCTGTGCTACTGGTGAAAGACAGGTGTGCTTTTTTCTTAGTATGGGAAGACTTCTTACACAAACTGGCAGTGAGCTTTAACATTTGAGGTTAGACATAGCATTTTGTCTTTCCTACTTATATTAATTAACAGGCAAACATGACCACTTCTTCATGGAAGAAAAATATAAGTAATTACTTATAGTATTGATTCATCCACAAAATGAGGAGTCATGTTCTCACAAGGATAAAAGCCATAGCAGGTTTGTTTGTTTCTCTCTCCATTAAGACATGTTTGTTTCAATTAAGGCCAAGAAGTGCATGTTTTAGAACAACAGCCAACAACACAACGTACTCGAATGCACAGACCTAAAAGACTGACTTTCTTTCCTTTTTCTCCTGCCTGCCAGCATTTTCCAAAGATCTTCCTTAATGGAGAATCGGCCTGAAAAACCAAGTGAAACAATTGCTGCCTAATGAACACCCTTCTCCAAGTGCTAGTATTTAAACAGCACACGTAGTAAATCTAGCTTATTCACAGGCAGCCTTCCTGGAAACTTTAAATTAGAGTATCAAGGCCCACACAGAACAAAGCTGTAGGCGTTGGTGACCTCCAACCTCTGGCTTGGCGAAAGGAGCCACCAGCATGAAGTAGTGGTGGGGGAGAACCCACTAAATTAAAGAGTGATGCAATGCCCCAAATTTCAAATCCATCATTTACAACTGCTTGCTCCCACACAATCCAAGTTTATGATCTGTGCTAATTGAGCAGGATTATTTTCACTCACAAAGCCAGTGTAAGAATTATATTTGTTATGAAGCAGCACGTAGCAGGACAAAGACATGTAATTACAGATTTAGGGAACTAGAACAATGAAATGTTATGGCAAGAAAAGCAACTGTTGATGTATAAATCACTGTGCTCTTTTGTGCTGTGCAGTGTAATTTCCAGACTGCAGAAACTGGGCTTGGCCACGGCTGTTCAAACTGAGACTGAAGTGGAGACACGGCAAAGCTGTGCCTCCTCCTCCAGTTTTCAGACATGCCAAAGGAATGCAGTGACTACCACCTCCTGAAAGCTGAAATGATCAAACAAATGGAAAGCTGGAAATGCATCCATCCTCAGAGTTATCAGCTTGGTGAAGGACAACTAGATGTATGTGTAGATGTGGCGCCTAGGACATGGTTTAGTGGTGAACACAGGAGTGCTGGGTTAACAGTTGGACTTGATGATCTTGCAGGTCTATTCCAAACTAAACGATTCTATGATCCTATGACTAAGGGAGAGGCCAGTTCTGCAAGGGTACCAAGGAAAGGCGGGGAGGTGGATCCCAGCCAACAAACATTCCCAAGGGAGCAACATGTATTCTGATTCTGGCTCTCCTCGCGGATCAACTCCAACCAGGCAAAAGCAAAGGGACAGAGTCTCCAAGTCAACCTCTCTCACCTGTGACTGACTTTATGACCTTGTCTGACCAGAGCCCCATTTTAATTTCACTCCTGCGCAGCAGTGCTGTACCAGGAAAATGACTATCACTCCTATTCCCCCATCTGCATGCCAGGACAAAGGCTGGCATGATCTGTATGATCCCACTGCTGCAAATACTTCTTGCAGCAATTCTTCTTCACATAACAGGACTGTGTAATGGCAAACACATGAGATTTCAAAGGACTGAATCTTTGCTTATAAGTCAATCAATTTAGATTCCCATGCATAACAAATACGAAATGCATAAGGTTAGAAAAATGCACCTGTCATTATCAATAATATGACCTAAAAGCTGCCCTGAGAAAAAAAAGACCCTGATTCTAATTTTAGACTTTGCATGTATACATGAAACAGCCACAGTATATGTTCTCCATGCAAACTCTGAGCACAAACAGGATGGGTTGAGAGACGGTACACAAGGCAATTCTCAGAAACAGCTGCAGGAGAGAAGGCACACTTGTGAGCCTTGGTTTCAGCCAGGATTTGATCCATAAAAGATAGAGGACAGAACCACCCCCAACAGACAGTTAAAACTACATTTTACAAGAGCTTTAAACCAATGCACTCATTAGACTTTATGGCAGGGAATATTCTTGCTATGACTCTGAAGTCTGTACAGTTTCAGAACTAAACTCACTAAATCTCCTTCCACTTCAGTGTCTGAACTTGTAGGATCTAACGCTGATGGGATTAGGGAAGAAAAAAGGCTGAAAATGCAAGGATTAATCTGAGAACTTGATTGTATTGAAATTTTTTCCACACTTTGCAGTTTTGATCATGACCTTTGCTAGGAGAGATATTTTTCCAATTTACTTTCCTTATTTTCTTACAACAACAAAGCCCAAATATGGATGGAGATAATAAAAAAGTTTCACCTCATGCATTTCAGTTCAACCACAAAACTTACAGTGGCTGATTCGTAGTAGGCATGATTATTATCCCTGCACTTGTGTAATACTTTTGCTGCTGTACTTTTTATAAAGACTATAAATAAATCATTTGCTGCGTACTGAGCATTTTCTGAAGCTATTTATGAAATGTCAGAAGGATTAAGACTACTGTTTTATGATCCTATTTTTTAAGACCTTCTATCTGAAAAAAAAGAAAAAAAAGGACAATGTACATTCAGCCTTGGTAGAGGTTAAAAAACTTCAGGATTAATCCTGAGTCTTTATTTCTGCAAGTGTTGGTATGTTGCCTTAAGTATTCCAAAGTAGCAATAAGACTAATGAAATGTTTGCAGGATGGTGTCTATAAAAATTAAGTTAATGAAATGGCTTTAAAAGTCTGATCAAAATGTGTCTTCAACTAATTAAAAAGCTTTTTTTTCCCCATCAAAACAGAGATATAATAAAGACAAAGCAAGGTGTTTCCAGAATCCTGTGACTGATCCTGTGGAGGCTGTACTCCAGCGGTGACTTGGGACAGTGACATGCTCTCCAAGTAGTCGAGAGAGCGACAGCACTGGAACCACTGCTTTCTATAAAAAGCTTTCTAACTTTCTGCATTTCAGTTCTAAGTATGATTTACTGCAAAACTTAAATACCAACACAGGCTGCTGTACCCCAACAGAAACTTAAAGAGAAAAGCTTAGCAAGCTTCCCAACTCATTTCTGTCAGCAGTCAGATACAGCGAGACTGTTAGAGCATTCGAAAAATCCTGCTCACAATAAATAATCCTGGTGCTTGCTGTGAGAAAGCACAGAAAAGTATATTAAGTACCATATAAGCTGTACGATGAAATTCATGCGCTTTCTGTCTGGCACTTTTCGATACAGATGGCATTTTTACTGTCAGCCCAAAACTGGTGTATTGTGGGCGACATTTGACATCTGTGCAAAGCCCATGGATGTGAATCCCTCCCACACGTCCAACTAGTCATGCAGCTCATCAAATAACAAAATTTGAAGAGCTCCCAAAGCTTTTTAAAAATGATTATTGTACTTGACCAAAAAGTCATGTGACACACAAACAGAAATTAGGAACAGAGTAGTTCATTCCCCACTCACACCAATGCTACAATGATTTTATCTACCACACTTATTTTAAGGCTCAGCAGCAGTTCCTGGCACTAATGTAACCCTATTAGTCAAAGTCCTCAAGAAATTAAATTTGATAGTGAAATTTTATAAAAAATAAAATGTATATTAGTTTCCAACTAATTTCTTAAGAATCCACTTATTGTTTAAAGAAACTTAGCACATTCAACCATATTAAATTACAAAGGAATTTTGCTTAATGATAATCACTCAAACCTGCCTCACCTCATAATAGCAAATTCTCAAAAAAAAAAAAGTAGAACTTAACCTGCCCACACTCTCATTCAATGAGAATATTCTACTATTTCTTAGTACGCAAAAATTTCTGATACTGTAAAATTATCAACAGAAAAAATTCTTAGAGAAATAAATTCTGAAGAGATTTTGTTAATCAGTATTGAGTGATGCAACCAAGTGTTTTGTCAGGGTTTTTCCAACTTGCAAAACTATCCACATACATATATGTACACATACTATAAATATATATGCATGTTTAGCTTTAACTATATTCTAGTAATTATAAAATAAATATGATTTGAGAAAGCGTGTTAGTACTTGATGCAAGGCTTGTACATTTACTGGGGAGGCAGTGCCAAATTTCTGTGCTTTAATAACTTACCCAAACTAATTGGTGTAGGCAGTTAGCTTTAAATTAATGTCACAAAAATAATCCTAAAAATGTGAACAATCAAGACACTTCTTAAAATGCAGCCTGAAACCTACTGTTGAGGAATCCTACCCACTTAACTTTATGAAGTTTAACTACCAGCCTGACTATAAAGTTATTCATTGAAAACTTTTATTAAGGAAATATCATGAATACTAATAACACAGTATGTTAGTCCGTTACTTGAAAAACTGCAAACTGAAACAGAATACAGAATTACATTCCTCGTACAAGTTCTTACTGTTTAAAAAGAATAGTTATTAAATAGTATATGTATTAATCATCTGACTTACGAGAAAATAACAACATTCATATTTTGAATATCACTTTGTCCACAGGAGAAATATTTAAGCAAGGCAAAAGTCCTACCAGCTTGATGCAAGGCAAATATAAGCTTCAGGAAAAGGCTAGTGATTTCAGTAAAGTAGCAGTGGGCTCATTATGATGAAAATTGGCTTCCTGATTCCAAAAAACACAGAATTGCACAAAACCCAAGAACACAGACCAGAGCTCTCCGCAAAAGCTCTGTACAAAACTTTCATGCTAAGTTTTTGTCACATTCAAGACCATGTACAAAAATATGCCATGTGCATATAAGGTATACATCCAGCTGTAAATCTGAAATGCTTTTTGTGCAGAAGCAGTGATTTTATAGGACTCATCTCACTCCAGTTTAAATAGATTAAGTGAACATGAATTCAATGAGAACAGGACCAGTAACTGCTGTGGACAGACAGAAAAACAAGGTTCATAAAAAAAAAGATTAATGTGGAGTCTGTCTCAAAATGAGTACATAATTTTGTGAGGAAAAAAGGCACCATGTTTACATGAAATCTTTGCAGGAAAAAATACCATAGTGTGACACAGCAAGATGACAGACTGGCTTTATACACAGACTAGCAAATGAAACTTTGAGAGCAAAAAAAGTACAGCATTTCATATTATTAAAATCCTTTTAAGTGAGTTTTGGAAGCTACTTTTCCTTACCACTGCAGTCTTATTAAATAATTTTAATACTACAGGAAAGTTTTACACAACATGCTAAACAGGGATGTTTTTGAATTTAAATAAAATTTAAGAAGTTTAATCTGCTAACCTTTATTTATACGTAACATTTTTCCACACAGTTAATGAAACCATTAATGTAAGGAATGGTTACTAGCATTAATGGGACTTGCAGGCTAGAAACTAAATGGAATTCAAACAAATAAATAAACAAATATATTCACGCTCATCCTTTAAGATCTTAAATGGCAAGTACCACATTATACAAAGCCAAATTATAAAATATTATAACACTAGTCGGTAAAGCAGGAAGTCCTGTATTTCTCACTTCTACTGTAAGGGAAAAACGTATGTTCAGGCTCCCCTGCAATAAAACCTGCAGTAAGCTCATAAATGCTTTGAAGCAGTCCCCTGAAACCATAGCTGATCTCCATCCTAGGGTTTGAGGTACCACATTCTCCTCACCCTTCCTCACTTCCAAAGGAGCCCACCTTCTTTTAGATTATCCTGGGGCAAATGCTTGCAGTGCACTGAAAAAGGGAATGGGGTAAAGGTTTTACGTTGTTTTAATCACAGTGCTGGACACAACATGTCAGTGGTGCCACCATTTCATGTGTCTCAAGTAGCCGTGCAAATGGGCACCGATCTTGATGCCTTTTCCTGGACCTATTCTTACTGACATTGGTTGCAAGATTTCCATCAACTTCAGTAGGGCAAAACGATGCAGTATGATTGCAACTGAAATCTTAATTGCCTACACAAGAATGATTCTGTAGCATTATTAAATTTTCTCAAAATTTTTAGTGGACAGGGTATCAGGAACATTTATGAAATTTTAGCCATTTCATTTATCCATTCACTGCACTACCTTTAGCAAAATACTAAAATACAACACGCGATTTCTAACACATGCAAACTAAGGATGGGCTAAGAGTGTATACACTTCTCCCCAAAGGAAACACTTTTTTGCATGGACCCGCAGGATTTGACAGTCAAATTGCACCATCACATCACAGTTCTAAAGGCACAGAGCTTCTACTGTACAGAGACACCCACGGACACCATTCATCTCCAAACACATCAGAAAATGTCCTAGCTGGTCTCCAAGAAAGATCTGTCACGAGCTTCCTTCAATAAATAACTCCCATGACTAGTGCTGTTGCAGAAATACAGACACTTTTTCATTCCACTCAGCTTAGAATCGTCACAAGTCTAAAGGTGCCTTGCACTTGAGAGAGCACAAGCCCCGCAGCTAAAATGTGATATTTGGCAAAACTGTACCCCTTTCACCCTTCATGTATACAGAAGGTCACCTGCAACCCAGCACTAAACACATCTTATTCGAGACACTCAAAGAGAAAATCTGGTTCCTTAGAAGCTGTGATGTACAAGGTTACAGATGTGGTCTCGTTCTTCACAAAAAGTAAGCAAGCCAAAGGAAATGCCGCACTCCTTTTCAAGGCTACCCCAGTCCTCAGTTCCAGCAGAGGTAGGTCACTTTGCAGTCCCTCTCCAGGGAATCATGTCATCTCAGGTTGGGATCATGGCATCGTGGAGTGTCTGCGGATGCAGGGGCACCGACAGCCCCCTTTCCCCAGCCCACCACGTGGAGCCAAGGCAGAGTCCTGCCTTCAGCCGCCTGGTGTGGAGCTGCCAGAAGGGTTTTGCTGTTAGGCAGCGTATCTGTTTCCATCGGATGTCATCTCTGCCTGCAAGAGGTGGTTTAGTTTTGCTGGAAAGTCGCCCTTTCCCTTGCTGCTTTGGCTCTCACTCGCAGAAAAAATTAAAAAAAAACCACTTACATAACTAAAACCTTCAAACCAACTTGTGTTTTACCCCTCCACCCCCAGTAAATCCAGAGTGCAAATATGAATGCCTGTTTTTCCCCACATAAAAGTCAGGCATTTATTTCCCTGCCTTAAAAAACTTCTGAGAGCAAACACCTATCTGTCTGTTCCCGTGCAATAGGTTTTTTGCACAAGAATGTGAAACCTGGCTCAGAACATTTACCACAAGGGTAAGGCTTGAAATGTTGAAAAGATATACAATCTGATCTTTTCCTAAATCTAAGGATTTTTTTTTTAAATATAGATTTTATATTCCGTTTTCATACATGACCTCCAAATAAGGCACTATTAATAGCAATTAACTTTTTGTATTATATGCAGAAAGCCATTACTGCTCTGCTTAAAGTACTTAAAGCACTAGAGAATTCTGATCCATTTACTAAATCAATTCCTGTTACCACAAAAGAACCACTAATGTGCTTCACGACAGTCTTCTAAGTAAGGAGCAAAAAAAAAAAAAAAAAAAGGATGAATATGACCAATGTTCTATTTTAAAGTGTATTATATTAACATTTCATCAGCATTTACAGAAATATGAACCTCACAACAGTGCTGGACTTACTCAGCTTCAGCAAATGGAATCATTGCTCACTTGCTCTATGCACAAGCATGGAAACACACAGGCCCATTCTCCTTTTTATTTAATTTCATTTCATTTCAGCAGAAATGTGCTTTCTGTGTAGAGTTTAAAAACTGCAAGTGGCTGCAGTAAAAAGTAGCAGCCAGTCTGTATAAATGGCTTATTCTGAGGAATTTCTGAAAGAAAAAACACTCAGTAGGTGCATTGTAATTAGTTGCTCTTTCTAGTTACCTCTTGACAAATGATGCATGCGGGTCTGGATGAGAGCCCAACTCTTGACCCATGCCACCACTACACACTTTAGTACTTCAAGCAGAAACCCCTAGCCTCAGCATTCTTTTCATTTTGCTTTTTCCAGAAACGTGGTGCTAGTAATGCACAACATGAGAATCAGAGATGATTAGCAAAGCTGGAATTCTTTCAGAAGTGCTTCATATAGCTATGTCCTAAATATATCTGAGGAAAGTTTCCTGCCTTCGATTCCTTCCAAATATGTAGCATGTTTCAGGGCTCCACTCAAGGACAGAAGTACATGGAAATACACAGGGACAAACACTACTTCCACAACACTTAATGATACACTTTGGCAACATTTGTAAGCCTTTCAAACAGAAGATATTCTTGTGATCATTACTTTAATATGGGCGATTATAAGCCTATTGAGAATGCAACTTTTGCCACAAAAAGTATCCATAAAAATAAACATTTTTTTTTTGGATAGCACTTTACTGCCCCCTTTTGCACTTTAACATTAGAACAGGTTTCACCGTGAACATACATCTGAGGAACAGCGTGAAGATATGGGGTAAAACGACAGGGCATCATGTTTAGTCACTAATAAACACTACCAGGCACTGCTTTAGGGACATCTTCCACTTGCCTACACTGCAAACAAATGAAACATCTAGCTTTCATTGTCCTTAATCTTCCATGGAAGATACCAGTAATGGATGGTTTAAATTACTGTCTTCCATTGCAATCTGCATGTTTATGGGCAACTGGAAAAGAGGGGGATATTGCTCATTAACACTAGTTGTCACTAGCATAATTTTCTAAAGCAAAGATCATCTGCAACTTGAATTCAGTTTATTCATCAGGATGACAAAGGGCTTTCCAGTCTGAGGCCATGCATATGTTAGCAATGCCTGAACTAAAAGGATGGGTGTATCCTTCAGAACAAAACTTCACAAACTGGCAGGCAAGAATATTTTCATGAAAGGTGAAGACAAGAAGCCTAGACATTCAAATACCCTGCAAGCCTACAGGCATAAACCCGTTCTGCAACTCCGCACTGCAATTACAGTACAGAATCGATGTATGTCTGTGTGTGTCCACATAGATCTGCAAAAGGTAATAAATCTATAGTCTAGTGGCCAGTTATTTACAAAATACTAATTCATTATGACAGAGCCAGAGGGGGATCCATCCTGTACCAACCCTCGGCTGCCATTTGACAAAGTCCATGTGCTGCTGTGTACACTTATATTTAAACTTAATCCATTTTCCTCTGTCATCCTACAATTACAATACAAGTCACAATAATATTAAATTTCAGTGCCTACAGCGTTGCACAATTGAACCATTACTGTAATGAAAACTGACTCCCTTTGATATTAACACTGATGTTTTCTCTCATTTGCTAGCCATGAAATACAGGAAGAGACCAATGTTGTTTTAATTAAAGAACTGTTGCTCAGAATATGCTACTGGGAATATTAATGCAGTTCTTTGCCCTCATGGCAAAGATAATCAGGTATTTATATGGTTTGAATTTTGGGAAAAAAATAAAAAAGGAAGTAAAATAAAAAAAAAACTGTGCCACGAATTCAGCGTAACACAAAACCATTGCTCTATTGAGTTGTGCTCACAGAGGCAGGGTGTGCCAAACCCAAGAGATGGCACTTTACTGAAAAGATGCAGAGCAGTAGTTAGCATGGAACAGAAAGTCAAACCAAACCATGTGTGTTTCTTACACAAGTCACTAAAGGCTTTGCTTTTAGAAAGCTAACAGAGAGCAGCTGGCATTTGCCAAAGAACTACTTTTCAAAAAGCGCAAACCAGATTGTTCTATTGCTGTGCTATTCCGTGCTCTTCTCTACCATTCCTGCTAGAAAAACAAATGTCTTATGTCAGCCACAATATAAGGATGCCAACCAAAGTTTGCAGTCTTCCTTCTCCTAACTATAGTTTGCTCACACCTGTACAGTCTTGTTTCAAAGACATGCTCCAAGCAAAGTCTATAAAAGAGGGCGGGGACTGTCTTGTTAGTTGATGAGACATTAATAATCAGTGATTGTATCTCCAATTCAAAAAAAATTCCATATACTTTGCAGTTGTTAGAAAATATATTATTGCATACCATTTGCCTGCATAAGTAAACACTGGAAGTAGAACAAATCGTTAGCTCACAACTTCCAGGAAAAATTATGCCAAATCAGTAACAGAATTGTATAACAAACCCATTTTGGCAAATCATTTTTACGCCAACGAGAAACTGACCTTGAGCAAAAATCCAAATGGGAGATCTACAATCAGTCTGCACTTGCTTCTCACATTAAACCCAAGATTCAGCCACTTGCAAGCACAGAGATGCTAAGTTCTTACATGAAGTACCAACTTTTCCAAGGTTTGACTGACTTGTAGAAGCAGAATAAAACCAGGTGGCTAGAGCCACCTTCAAGTCAGTAGTAAAATCTGACCTATGAAGAACCACGTTTTGGCCCACTACAAGGTCTGAGCCTCTGAAATTAAGCTAAACTGACACTGCAGTAGTTTAAAAAATTCCGTAAACATTCACAAGTGCATCTGACACAACTGACATCCCTGCCCAGATGGAAGAGTCCATTGGAGGGGTTCAGCAGAAATCTGGGAAAAACAGGAGATCCAGCCACTCAGTTCTAACCCATTGCCCTGCACTCATGAGACCCTGACATTTGGTTCAGCCTCTATGGAAGGGAGGCTCAGCCAGTGCACCCCTCACAAACCAGGCCCTCTCTTGCAGAAGGAAACCTGGGCTCTTGGGAACAGCCGGGTCACATCCAGTGATCAGCTGTCAGTGGAAATGTGCTGCTGGCATTACACCATGCAGTAAGCTAAAAAATGCACCGAAAACTCAGTTGAAGCAGAGCTACCTGTGCAGCCAGACTCCAGAGGCACAGCTGATGGACCTGCTTGAGCTCCCAGCTGACACAAGGGATACACCGACTACTGGCAAGCTATACATCTCTTTCCAAATGCAGACAGGGCTGCAGCTTCTGACATCATTTTCTGATTTAAAAAAAAGCAACGAAGCTTTGGAGAGACCTGTATTTGTCCAACCCCAAAAAACCTCTTCACACTGGCCTTGGTTCAAGACAGCTCACGCTTAATTCGTCCTGCTTCAGCAGAAATATTCAGCATTCAGCACATGCTCGACATGAGCTTTTCTGAATAAGGACAGTTTCCCAAGTCAAGCTGCAGGAGCATAGTGCAGTCCTGCCTGCCTTGGTGTCACACAATGATCCACAGAACGGAAGACTACAATAAGCTATAAATTTAAGATTTGGCTTTTGGTTTTCTTCCAAAAGTGCCTGAAAACTGTCTGGTAGAAAGAATGATTACCACTAAAAATCGCCTTTTAAGTATTTTTCAGGCAGTGAAGTAATCAGTCTGCCAATGTGACTTTCCCTGTTCAGCTAATCTATATAGCTCAGAAATAGCCTGGAAAGAGAAACCCCCAAACCTGAAGGTCAAGTGTTGTGCAGTGATTAAGCTAGACTGCTTCTGAACTAAACTGAAATTAATTAAACATGAAGAAAGCAACTGAAGTGTGGACAGAGAATGCTGTGGGACTGCAAATCCTCAAAAGGAGTCAAGATGTTCCCAACTCCAAATTTACACTTTTATCCAGTCAGGTATAGAAACCAACTGCTGCTCAGGCAGTAGGTAACCAGATGGCAAGCACCAAGCAGAAATGAAACTGCGAAACGATGCATCACTCGAGGAGTCAGAAGAAGCGCAGTTATGTGTGCTTCCACCAGTGCTTGCTGCATAGGTTCCTTAAACAAACTGCTTCAAACTTGCAGAACATCAAAAGCCAGATGGGTCTTCCTGAATGAATCCGCAGGCAAGGAGCCAGGATTCCCGTTTGCTGCAGAAATAGGCCTGGACTTGATTTGAGTCTTCTTAGCTCTGACAGGCTGGAGTCTGGCAGAACTCCCAATCCAAAATAAAACAGCATTCAAGTGAGACTGGGCTTTAACTAACGATAATAATAATGATAATAAAATTTCAAATCACTCTTATTAGCTTTAAAACGCATTTCCTTTTACAGTGCAGTGTTCACCTTTCCCACCGCTGTTCTCTGGTGTGGGTATCTAAATAAACGCCCTATTCGAACAAAAGCTAACAAAACAGTGAGAAGCAATTTGCAGCATCACAAATTTTTCAGCCTAACATTATCGTTTCACCATCTAGCTTATCCTGCTGTGTAAAACAAGCCAAGTAATTTCTCGTTTTCCGTTGACACATGTAAAACTTGACTTTTCTTTAAAGAGTACAAAGCTCTGATCCTACCAAATGAAGTTTTGTGAATCTTATTTTAGCCATCACCCATGAGACATTTTAAAAGAACACTAAAGGTAGGAAACCCATCTTATAGTTATGTATATGTCATACATCAGGAATGATTCACCTAGCAACACAATCCTCTACCTTTATCTTTTTTGGCTTGGAACTTATGTTTAAAACCAGAAGAAAGCATAGACTATTACATCAAAGTTTAAATCAGCTGCATTATAATTATCATGCTGATACCGCAATAAACACTGGGTGTTGGCTGGCCAGGATTGCCAAAAAAGATAGAGGTCCTGCCCTTATTTGCTGTCTTTGACAATGTATATAATCACATCAAAGGAAAGTTCTGTGCATCACAGCTAACAGAAAAAAAAAACCTGTATGTTCTCTTTCCTAGAGTAAAATGATAGATTTTTTTCACTACAAGAAAATTTAAATTTTGCATATAATGAAAAATAATTATAATGTAAAGGCCTTACAGGCTTGCAGGACTTGCAGTACTCACTGAAATCACTGGAGGTATTTTCATGAAGTTGAACAAGGGCTAGATAGACTAAGATTAAACCTGAATCTATAAGGACAAAAATGAACAACAAAGAAACCCCCAACCCAGATAATTCAAAATGACACTGAAGACACTTCAAGTTTAGGAAATTTCTGTGTGCATGTTTTATCGTTTTGGGTCTTAAGATCTATCTGGGGGTGGAAGAGCATTGCAAAATTGGTTTTTGTTCTGCCATTTTGTTTTCATACTTGGCTTCCAGAAACATACTGAGCTCAATGTACATGTTTTCTCAAAGCCTGTCCACTCTTCAGTGTTGGGGGGTGTTTTTCCCATTTAGGGAACAGGAGTGCAAATTGCAAAATCTGTTTTAAACACACCTTCGAGTTTGCATCAGTGAAAATTCCTTAAGGAGGGGGGAACCTGCAGGGGAAAGACTCTGGATGCAGGAAGAGCTGGGGCACACTGTCAAGGATGCTCTCCGTAGATGATTCCTCATTTCTCCCTCTGCCCTGCCAAACCTGTCCAGCCTTATCTGGGACGTTTCTGAAATGTGACATGACAGGCAGGTTCGAAAGCTAAACGTTGGATAATGGTGGGCAAACAAAGGACATCGGTTTTTGCATTATTTCTTTAATTACTTTAACCCTTGTTCGAACAGAAAGCATAAGGCCAGAGTAATTCAGCTTCCCCCTTTGTCATTTGCCTGCCATAAATATGCACCAGTCTGCATTTGAAAAGCTGAAGGAGGCCGCAAGCTTGCTGGACATTTATCATGCTCTGTTCCCTGTTAACAAGCAAATACTTTAGTTGAATGGCCCATTAGCAATCATTGTCAAATGCAGAATGCAAGGTGCTTGGATGTGACCAGCCTGTAAATTAGATGAGGTTGCCCCTGTGCTTTGGAAAATTTCAGCAAATGAACTGGATCTTTTGCTATAGATTTGTGAAGGTTAAGTTTCAAGACAGGAAACCCATCTGAACACTTCAGGCCCTGTATATTCTGCCAACCCGTCCGGCTCCCTATATGCACTTGTTTATTTTTCATTTGTTGAATCACATCAGGATCAGCAGCTTGACAGTTTGGGGTCTGGAGTTCCCTTTTCAGTCAGAATTGGGAAGATTTCCAGCATACTATGGGATAGGGCAAGAATGATAAATTCAAGCACGTAATTAACATCTTTATATATAAAAAAACCCCCTGGAATAATAAAAAAAAAAACCCCAAACCCAACAAAAACAACAATCCAACCAATCCACTTTAAAAGTGTCCAAGCCACTGCCAAACAAACAGCATGAATTCCATTTTGCCGAGCTCATCCCAGGCTCATTCCCACTGAAGAAAGACACAACTGTTATTGTAGGCTTCGGTGTTTTTTCCCCTTGTGTCTAGACTGCGCTTAACAAATGCATAGTGCTTTCTTCTCCCCCTTTCGCAGACAAATGAACAGGCAATAAAGTAGATATTTCTCATTTGAATCGTACCCTGATTTGCAATGTAATGCTGACTTTAAGTTGTGGGCGTTCAGGGCTGTCATTTGGGTAGAAAAGCAAGTATTAACTATTTAAAGGCTCTTTAACAGAAAAAGCAAGTAACACACATTCAAGTAGCTGCACTAGGAGAGGTATTTACTACCTTTACAGCTGCAGATCGCTTAAAATAAATGATGAAACAATAGCTATATTGTCTGCCGGCTGAACTCAAGGGGCTGACAGCAAACTCATCCCAGTGATTGTAAGTCGGCCGGGGAGGAGGGGAATGGGGGGGAGACAGATGCTTATCCCGTTCATTTCTAGATTTCAGCCAGCCTTTCATTAATAAACACCACCTAGAGTCTGAGCCAGAGCCATTTGGTTATCTGCAGCTCGACTGGTAAATAAGAATGGATGCTGGCTTCTTTGTGGTTGTTCGGGTTTTTTATTTTGGTTTTTTCTTTTCTTCTTTTGTATTTTTGCAGGATAGGAAACACGAGAGATGCTGAAGTATCACCTGGCCAAGGCACAGAAAATGCAGCATGTTTATCTTTGCTGCTCCCGTGGAGTGTGAGATGGAGACCACAAACTAAAACACAGCTGATATCAAAAGGTCTCCGTGTTCCTTCCAGATAACCCCAGTCCTACCTATCCCCCTCTGCTCTCTGTGCCTTGCCAGCATGCTCCTGCCCGAAGCCCAAATAGACTAAGGCAACAAACGCCAAGTGCAGCCAGTTCTTCAGAAAGGCTGCTGCTAGGGCAGGAGTTAAAAAGGAAAATCTTCCACACCTCACAATTGCAGCCATCTCGAGTTTTAATCGGCCCCCATCTCGGCAAAAAGCAGTAAATTAAAAACTATCTTTACCATATTATACACCACCAATGAGCAAGAACTGAGCAGCTTTTCTTCACCGCTCCAACCACCCCAAGCCATAAGTAGGCCTTTCATAGTTCCTAATCCCAGCCCCCAAGTTTTGTGCGGTTCTCACATAATACCTTACAGCCCGGAGCAAGGCCCTTAGTTTATAACACCCCTTTCAGAGACGTGTCATTTCTAACATCAAGCTAATCTATATGTTGCCATGGCATCACCCTTTATCTGCCTTTACATCTTATGAACTGCATGGATTTACCACATTATTTTTATCTGAAAGACAGAAAATGGTGGTTTTATTGCCATACAATCAGATTACTGCTGCTAGTTTCTCTATGCCTTTTTACCATACTTCAATCAAAAGGGATCAGTTTCTTTATACTCTGCCCTTGATTTACATTACATCTGTAAAGACCTAGTCTGGGTTGTAATCCCCTTATTAACTATGACCAGGGTTGATTTGCCTAAAAATAAAAGCAAATTGTGTCAGACCTTTTCACTTTGTTTTTGATTCGGAACTACAAAATGGATTACTAAAGAAATCTTCAGAGTTCACACGGCTGGTATAGTACTGAATTTAAAATGAGAATTAAACAAGTTAAACATGGGAGTTGTGTCAACCGTTTACGTTTTCCATCATGGGAGAAAGGCTGAACTGCATTTGTCTTTGTGTTCTCTGGCTTTAAGGAGACAATGAAGCCACAGGAGTTTTTTCCAAGCTCTTCTAACACTGTCCATTTGCCATCCTCCCTTCCTCTGCTTTTCATGCAACTCCCCCACAAACTCTTCTGCCTTGCTGCTCCCCTTCCCCACCCCCCCAAAAAAACCTCCCCTCCTCAAGACAACAGTGTCTTTAGTTAAAAGTCTACATTCTGTGGCACTGAGTATTTTAATCACAATATTTCAAGCAGTTTAACATTCCTATGTAAGTTTCCACAACGCCTCACAAAGAATGAGCTCATAAGCAAATCCATGTAGATGTATGATAAATGACCAGAAAAACAGGTTTCTTTATGTCAGCAGCCAAGGCAGACAGACATTAGGCACACATGAATAACATTTTAATCACTATTTTTTTCTCAGAAGAACACTTTCTTCTCATCTGCAACAAGCAATTTCAAGTACTGCAGGTTTGCACGATGCATGAAGACCAGATCATAAAGAAAAAAAAAGGTCCCCAAAGGAGGCCTGCCTGTGGCTGCTGCGCAGGGCTGAAAGGCCTGTCTTTGCCAGCGTGTCGGAGCAGTCACCTCAGCTCCTCCACTACTGATTTCCCATGCCAGGAACCTTGGCCGAATTTGAGAGGATCCAGAGTGTCACACCTCAAGCAATGTGATCTCCTCACAATAAAACAGGGAAGAGAAAAAAAGGAAAGGGAAAAAAAAAAAAAAAAAGGAGAGGGAGGCATTCTGTGTGTGGGAAGAAGGAGAACTTAAGTGATTTTAGCATGACTTTTAGTCACTGCCTTTCTAATGGCAATTACTTCATTAAACAAAGTGAAATAACGTAGCACAGCTTACAGATAACATGCTTTAAGATAATTGCTATAAATAATATAGCAATTATACTCTACATATAAAAGGTATAAAAGGCTGGGGAAAATAACCAGCTCAAGAAATCGGCCTTCAGTTTATTCTGAATTCATTTTGCTAATTCACTTGTGCTTCGGAGACCTGGCTACAAATGCTAGAGCTATCAAATGGACTGACTGGAAGCCACCACTTGCTCCATCTATTAGCACGCCAAGTGTCAACAGCTATGTTTTGGGTACAATTTAGGAGCAGGTGTTTAAACCATTTTAACCTTCCACTTCTGTTTCTTCAGCTTGAAGCTGTAATTGCTTAGGCTAGAAAGTGTAGTCCCACAGCACAGGACTCCCAAATAAATTCTTGTCTAGCTGAGAGGCTCCCAAACATGTTGTGAGATATCGTTTTAGCAAGCTCTTTGTGCTCGGGCTGGCTTGCCCATCCTGTGAAACAGGGGCTGTCCATTACCTACAGTTTATCATCCTGACAAAATGTGAGGAATGTGGATGTGAAAGCACTAACAATTCCACCCCTGGTGCTTTCTCCTTTTTTTCTCTCTGTATTAAAACCGACAAGATTAACCCAAATGCAAACTGCAGAGCATAGTTCAAGGGGCTATTCAATCGGTAGTGAATGTGCATTTGTTTACCTACAAAAATAAGAATTTCAGACACAATGAGAAGCAGACTAGTCTATATGCTACTGAATAGAACATTTAACAGGGTCATCAATTGTAGTTTATTTTATCAGTTTCTGACATGTTAGCATTCATTCAGAGGCGGGCTGTGAAATATCCCATATATAACTGGTTATCAGAGCGAGAGAAAAACAGCAATATAATCTAACTTAATCAGTGTCAAAGGCACCACTTATGAGGATAACCTTCCACATGTCACTAAGGAGAACCGCCTTGCTCGCCGGCCTATAGCACACAGGGAAATAGTGACACTTAGACATAAGTGATGCTTTTTTGAATGAGATTCCCCTACTGCTTCACTAAAAGGTGCCCCGTAACATTACGTGTGGTCCTGCGTGTCAAAGGCAGTGCTGAGCCCTTGTGAGGTGAAACTGAGGTAATCCATGCTATCTCCATACATTGTTTGTCTTGGCAGAAACAACACAGGCAGAAAGTCTACCGTTAAAAAGTGTCAACAGGAGTTAAATCTAGAGTGATTTTTCCTCTGTGTTTTCAAGATCAGGTGATCTAAAGTTCTTCAGATGATAAGTCTGTGAAGTCTACCAAGACCATCTGCAACAATGATGTTTAGCCTCCCAAACAATAAAGTCGAAGTCATAATTATTTTATGGAGGTCACGTCAATCTCATGATTTGGTCAAGGCAATAAAGCAGATCTCTAAAAGGGGAGGGGGAGGGAATAGGGGAGGGAGCTCTGTGTCCAAATAACTACCCCGTGCTCTCCATCCCAGCCACCTGCTAGAAATTATAACCTCTAGACTTCAGTGCAAAACCAATTCAGTTTATACATCCACCTTAACCTAAAATGTATTATTTCATACTTTATATTAACCTAACAACTTCTCCCAGCATTTAATTGCCTACCTGTTCAGCAGATTTATGTGTTGAGACTTTCATTAGAGTTAAATGCACAGATTCCCTGAATAAATTAACCAGCACCAAAGACAGTTATTATTTCAAACCTAGAAAGGAGCTTTATTATTATACCATGCCAAGATCTATTCAACAGCTTAACTTCCCAAGCTAACATTCAGCTTGAATTTGGAGTGAGGACAGCCTTATCTAAGGAGAAATTATTCAGGATCCTTCAGGCAAACAAGTGTGAGAAGAATTAGTAAGAAATCCTGCTCTGAGAAGTGGAGCTGCCTCACCAGCAGCAGTATGAGGAATGCATTTGCAAACCTCCTCAAACTCCAGGCCTCCAAGAGGTCTATAAATCACTAGCCCCAGCAATTGAAAAGACTAATTTTAATAGTGTACTTCTTCACTGTGGTGATTAAGCCTCAATGAATCACTCAAGAAAATTCAATTACATCAGCAACACAACCTATTTTTAAGCCTGCATTTAAGTTGAAAAAGTAATTAGATATTATCATTAGATCTACCATTAACAACATTCAAACCTTTTTTGTAATCAAACAGTTTAGAATTAACTAAATGGAAACACAAAACGTGTTTGACAAAAAAAGCATATCCCCAGGCTCTGTGAGATGGGCTGAATTCAGCTGCTCGGGTGCTTTCGTTTCACTGATGGCTAATAAAAGCGATCAAGGTAAGTTTAAAAAAAAAAGCGAAAGCAGGTTGGGGCTGGCAGAGGAAAGGCCCGAGCAGCCGGCTCTTCTGCTTTGGAAGAGTGACCTCTGTAGGCATAAACTCAGCGACGGCTGGGATGCAAAAGCATTCCCCTTCCTCCTAGGCCGAGCCAAGGCTGTTTTCCACCAGCACAGCAGGCCCACTCCTGCAATGCAACCCCGGCTCTCAGTCTTTGCCTTTCGAGAGCCTAAACAGCCTTATAAAGCCCGTTTTATAACAGGCCAGGCCGCTTTATCCTCTGATGTGATGCCGTGCCTTTCTTAAGCCAAAGAAAGGCTTTAGCTATGCAGCATCATGGAAGTGCTGAGCCAGTGGCTGGAGATAAAGTTGATTTTAACAGGCTTTCCAACTGGTGCATATACAAAATAAGCATTTGTCAATCAATGTTAGAAATAAAGACTCTGAACTGAGCAGTCCACAGCGCTCTTGCCTGTTTTTTTTTTTTAATTCTTTTTGTTTAACAAAGATCAGGAAACTTCTCGGTAAAGAGAAACAGAGCAAGTATTAAAAATAATACAGGCAGAAATCTGTAGTGATTTTTTTCCATCAGTGAAAACACCAGTAGATAATGATGACTGTAAGGCAAAGTTACTTAGTAAACTTGAGGTGCTACTCCTAATTCAAACTTTGAAATCTTCATCAAACTCCTAGAGATCCTGCCACCTGTGCAGGATTAATCCCTGATCCAGGAAATACTCCATTCATACTTGTCTCATCACCACCTAACATTTCCTCTACAAACTCCCCCGGGAAAACAAGACATGTACTTACTGGACTTAAAGGGAAATTCTAAATTCAATTAACACATTGTATATGGCTTGATTTTAAATATATATAACTAAAGATAATGCATGCATATACAAAAATTTATTTTAACCCACTTCTGCTTTAAAATTCCCTTAACTCATTAGAGACTACTTCCTATCGTGATTTTTGTTTTCCAAACTAGTGATTCTAATCACAAAGGTTCAGAGGATCTCACAAGTGAACAAAGCCAACTTCCATTTTGTATGTCAAAAATCCAAGGAGACAAAAGAGAAGTAAAAGTAGCTTTACATCACTGTCTCAGACTTTTCTTTAGAAGGACAGCCCACTTTTCCAAAAGTTCCTCTTTCTAATAGCAATAATTTTGTATGCTTCAGTAAAGAGGTTGCTGGGTTGGTTGTGGGTTTTTTTGGGGTTTTGTTTGTTTTTTGGTTTTTTTAAGATAACGCATCTATTTTAAGAGTTTTAAAAGTGAGGTCCTGGGAACGCATGTACATTTTTGCCTGGGTTTGTTAATGAAGAATGACACTAAATGTTGTGTGATGGGTAATGCTTAATTCATTACTCACTGACATGTGCCTTGATACCATCAACTCCACAACCAAATTTAGCCCTGTTATAAGCAGATGTAACTTCGCTGGAGTCAATGGGATGAGTTTGCATCTGCAGACGGAGAAGTTGGAGAGTATCACCCTTTCCTGGCAGCTCAGCGCAGCCCGGTTCCTCCGCTGCTCCAGCCCGGACCTTGCCCGCAGGTTTTATCCCGCTACCGCCGCACCACTCCCCAGCCCGCTCCCGGTCCGCCGGCCCGGCCCGGCCTCCCCTCCCTCCCGAGACCCTCCCGCCGAGGGCAACAGGCGACGGGGCAGCTCCGCCGTCACACGGAACACCCGCCCCGAAAAGGGCCGGATCCCGCTGCTGGCCACGGCCGGAGTCCCCCGCCGCTGCTGCCGCTCACCGCTAGTGCACCCCGCCCCGTCCCCGTGTCTCCCGGCGGCCGCGGCCGACCTGCGGCACCATCCCGTCCCTCCCCCGCACACGGAGGACAGGGCCGGCCCCTGGGGAGACGGCTGGCGGGAGCGGGATGGAAACTTACTTGGGGTTAGAGGAATTCCAATATATGGGGTCTAAAACGATGGACCGCGCCAGTGCAGTTCTGCATAAAACCATCACGGCTCCCCAGCAGTACTTCCAGGCGGAGGCATCTCGCCTCCGCGCTGCCATGGTCGCAGGCGGCACCGAGTCCCTCCCCGGAGCCTCGCCAACTCCGCCGTGCGCCTTCCCACGCACCTGAGCAGCAACAGCAGGGTGGGTACCCGGTATCCCAACAGCCGGGACGATTGATACGGAAAAAAAGACTAATAAAAAAAAAATTTGAAAAAAAAAATATCACACAGTAAGAGTCGACGATGCACTTGGCGAGAGCTGCAAGCAGATCTACTGAGTCATGTACGCCACTCGCATGTAGGAATATCTCCTGAGAGGTCAGATCCAAGCTACCTCCGAAGTAACAGCAATAGCAAAAAAATGCATACGCCTCAGTCCTTCCTCTTAGTGGGGGTCTCCCGGCTGCCTTGGAAGATGCCACTCAAACTGCCAACTCCCATTTGGATCCAGAGCGCCATACGCGTTCACAGTGTCTAAGGCTCGCGTAAAAAGGAGTAAAACAAAAAATAAATTAAAAAAATAAAGGGTGGTGGGAGAAATAAAAGGGACGGGGGAAAAGGACACAGCTTCGGCGGGAGGCTCCTCCTGTATGTCTCTCACTGCTCCCCGCAGTTTGCAATCCGCACGGGCACCAGCCCGGGCTGTTTCGGGCAGCTCGGAAGCAACCGCGAGTCAATAAATCCACTCCGAGTCAGCTCCCCCAGTCCCGGGGAGGCACATCCGCAGGGCTCCGGCTTCCCCGAGGGGCACTGCTGTCCTTGTCGCCGGCAAAGACCACGGAGCGGAGCAAGGAAAGAAACAGGGGCGGACAATAATG